>OY992876.1:295012914-295135414 GCA_963921405.1 Cepaea hortensis
CCTCCTCGGGCCCCTCATCCCTCCTCCTCCTTCCTCACCTCCTCCTCCCCCTCCCCCTCCTCCTCCTCCCTCTCCTCCTCATCCCTCCTCCATCTCCTCCTCCCTCCTCCTCCTCCCTCTACCTCCTCCCTCCTCCTCCCTTCACATTCCTCCTCCTCCCTTCTTCCTCCTCATCCTTCCTCCTCCTCTCTCCTCCTCCTCCTCCCTCTACCTCCTCCCTCCTCCTCCCTTCACATTCCTCCTCCTCCCTCTTCCTCCTCCTCCCCCTCATCCTCTTCCCTCCCTCTTCCTCCCTCCGCCTCCTCCCTCCTCCCACTCTCTCCTCCTCCTCCCTCCTCCTTCTCCCTCTTCCTTCTCCCTCTTCCTCTCCCTCTTCCTCCCTCTTCCTGCTCCCCTCCGCCTACTCTCTCCTCCTCCTCCCTCCTCCTCCCTCCTCCTGCGTTCTCCTCCTCCCTTCTCCCTCCTCCTCCCCCTCCTCCTCCACCCTACTCCCTCCCTCCTCTTCCTAATCCCCTCCTCCTCCCTCCTATTCCTCCTGTCTCCTGTCTCCTCCTCCCTCCTCTTCCCTCCTCCACCTCCCTCTTCCTCCTCCCTCCTCCATTTACCCAAGACTGACAGACAGACAGATAGTCGGGAACGGGATCTTATATGACTACTTATATGATTTAAATGAGATGCTCTCCATCATGGGCTGGGCCGGGTCAGACAGACAGACAGATAGACAGATAGATAGACAGACAGACAGACAGACAGCCGGGAACGGGAACTTATATGACTACTTATATGAATTAAATGAGATGCTCCCCACCAGGAGTGGGCGATGCCGGGCCGGGTCAGACAGACAGACAGACAGACAGACAGACAGACAGACAGATTGTCGGTAACGGGAACGAGAACTTATATGACTACTTATATGAATTAAATGAGATGCTCCCCACCAGGGTCTGGGCGAAGCCGGGCCGGGTCAGCTAGTCTTATATATAAATTGCGATCTCCGTCTGTCTGTCTGTCTGTCTGTCTGTCTGTCTGTCTGTATGTCTGTCTGTATGTCCGTATGTCCTTTGTGCGCTCGCGAACGGCCCATCCGATTGAGATGAAATTTTCTACACGCCTTTCTTTCATTCCAGTGCAGCCCACTGTCATATTTTTTTAGTGTGAAATCGCATGCTTACCCAGTATTATTTCATTTTTCACTTTTCATCATAATTTAATATATCTCAGGGGACCTAACTCTATAAAAGTTATTTCAAGGGGCATAACTTTTCTGTATAACTTATAGTCATATTGTGGCATCGTTTTCAAAGATTTATAAACTCTTTGTCCATAGTTATGTACCGGCATATGAGTTATAATAAATAATGATACAATCTGTAAGGCATTTTCAAAGTTTTCATAAAAATAATGCACAATGCATAACATTGTAACTCATCTTTTTTTGCTTAAGAAGTTACTGTAGTCATGCAGGTGATTAGAAAGCGTTTTCATTAAAAATAATGGATGGTGTGTAGAAGGGCATTTTTTTAAGTTACTTTTTTTGTTGTATGAATTTAATGAGGCGCTACACTCCAGGAGCTGGGCGAAGTCACGCCGGGTCAGATAGATAGACAGACCCACCTTTTCGCTGCAGTTGTCTACTCCTCCTTTTCCTTCTTCTGCTGATGCTGCTGCCGCCGCTCCATTTACCCAAGTTAATTGTTGGGGGAAGATGTAAAGATCTTTCAAGTGCTCTTTCAAATGCTTTTTGTAAGTTGGTCTTCGTTTATCTAAGGTTGTTCTAACTGCAACCAATAAATGATTAGACAGACAGGCAGACAGACAGACAGAGAGGGAGGGACGGACAGACAGACAGACAGACAGACAGACAGACAGACAGACAGACAGACAGACAGACAGACAGACAGACAGACAGATAGTCGGTAACGGGAACGGGAACTTATATGACTACTTATATGAATTAAATGAGATGCTCCCCACCAAGGACTGGGCGATGCCGGGTCAGACAGACAGACAGACAGACAGACAGACAGACAGACAGACAGACAGACAGACAGACAGACAGATAGTCGGTAACGGGAACGGGAGCTTATATGACTAATTATATGAATTAAATGAGATGCTCCCCACCAAGGACTGGGCGAAGCCGGGCCGGGTCAGCTAGTCTTATATATAAAAGGCGATCTCCGTCTGTCTGTATGTCCGTATGTCCTTTATGCGTTCGCGAACGGCCCATCCGATTGAGATGAAATTTTCTACACGTTTTCCTTTTATTCCAGTGCAGCCCACTGTCATATTTTTTTAGTGTGAAATCGCATGCTTACCCAGTATTATTTCATTTTCACTTTTCATCATAATTTAATATATCTCAGGGGACCTAACTCTATAAAAGTTATTTCAAGGGGCATAACTTTTCTGTATAACTTATAGTCATATTGTGGCATCGTTTTCAAAGATTTATAAACTCTTTGTCCATAGTTATGTACCGGCATATGAGTTATAATAAATAATGATACAATCTTTAAGGCATTTTCAAAGTTTTCATAAAAATAATGCACAATGCATAACATTGTAACTCATCTTTTTTTGCTTAAGAAGTTACTGTAGTCATGCAGGTGATTAGAAAGCGTTTTCATTAAAAATAATGGATGGTGTAGAAGGGCATTTTTTTAAGTTACTTTTTTTGTTGTATGAATTTAATGAGGCGCTACACTCCAGGAGCTGGGCGAAGTCACGCCGGGTCAGATAGATAGACAGACCCACCTTTTCGCTGCAGTTGTCTACTCCTCCTTTTCCTTCTTCTGCTGATGCTGCTGCCGCCGCTCCATTTACCCAAGTTAATTGTTGGGGGAAGATGTAAAGATCTTTCAAGTGCTCTTTCAAATGCTTTTTGTAAGTTGGTCTTCGTTTATCTAAGGTTGTTCTAACTGCAACCAATAAATGATTAGACAGACAGGCAGACAGACAGACAGAGAGGGAGGGACGGACAGACAGACAGACAGACAGACAGACAGACAGACAGATAGTCGGTAACGGGAACGGGAGCTTATATGACTAATTATATGAATTAAATGAGATGCTCCCCACCAAGGACTGGGCGAAGCCGGGCCGGGTCAGCTAGTCTTATATATAAAAGGCGATCTCCGTCTGTCTGTATGTCCGTATGTCCTTTATGCGTTCGCGAACGGCCCATCCGATTGAGATGAAATTTTCTACACGTTTTCCTTTTATTCCAGCGCAGCCAACTGTGATATTTTTTTAGTGTGAAATCGGCTGCTTACCCAATATTATTTCATTTTTCATTTTTCATTATAATTTCATATATCTCAGGGGACTTAACTCTGTAAAAGTTATTTCAAGGGGCATAACTTTTCTGTATAACTTATAGTCATATTGTGGCATCGTTTTCAAAGATTTATAAACTCTTTGTCCATAGTTATGTACCGGCATATGAGTTATAATAAATAATGATACAATCTTTAAGGCACTTTCAAAGTTTTCATAAAAATAATGCATAATGCATAACATTGTAACTCATCTTTTTATGCTTAAGAAGTTACTGTAGGGATAGGTGATTAGAAAGAGTTTTCATTAAAAATAATGGATGGTGTGTGGAAGGACATTCTTTTAAGTTACTTTTTTTGTTGTATGAATTTAATGAGACGATACCCGCCTGGGGCTGGGCGAAGCCACGCCGGGTCAGATAGATAGACAGACCCACCTTTTCGCTGCAGTTATGTACAGGCATATGCATAGGTAAAATCCTCCTCCTCCTCTCCCCTCCTCCTCCTTCTACCCTCTTCCTCTTCCTCTCCCCCTCCTCCCTCTCCCTCCTCCTCCCTCTTTCTCCTCCTCCTCCTTCCTCCTCCTCCCTCCTCCTCCCTCTTCTTCCTACCTCCTCGCCCTCCTCCTAATCACTCCTCTCCTTCCTCCTCCCTTCTCCTCCTCTCTCCTCCCACTCCCTCCTCCTCCCTCCTTCTAATTCTACGTCCTCCCCCTCATCCCTCCTCCTCCCTCCTCCCCTTCCTCCCTCCTCCCCCTCCTCCTCCCTCCTCCTCATCCCTCCTCCTCCTCCTCCCTCCTCCTCATCCCTCCTCCTCCCTCTACCTCCTCCCTCCTCCTCCCTCCACATCCCTCCTCCTCCTCCCTCTTCCTCCCTCCTCCTCCTCCCCCTCCCCCTCCTCCTCCTGCGTTCTTCTCCTCCCTCCTTCTCCTCCTTCTCCTTCCTCCTCCTTCCTAGTCCTCCTCCCTCTTCCTCCTCCTACCTCCTCGCCCTCCTCCCTCCTCCTAATCACTCCGCTTCCTTCCTCCTCCCTTCTCCTTCTCCTACGTCCTCCCCCTCATCCCTCCTCCCCCTCCCTTTGTCTCCCTCCTCCACCTACCACCTCCTCCTCTTACTCCTCCCTCCCCCTCCTCCTCCCTCCTCATCCATCTCCTCCTCCCTCCTCATCCCTCCTCCCTTCTCCTCCTCCCTCCTCATCCTCTCTCTCCTCCTCCTCCTCCCTCTACCTCCTCCCTCCTCCTCCCTCCTCCCTCCACATCCCTCCTCCTCCCTCTTCCTCCTCCTCCCTCCTCCTCCCCCTCCTTCTCCTCCCTCCTCCTCCTCCCTCTACCTCCTCCCTCCTCCTCCTACCTCCGCCTCCTCTCTCCTCCTCCTCCTCCCTCCTCCTCTATCTCCCTCCTTCTCCCTCGCCTCCTCCTCCCCTCATCCTGCTTTCTTCTCCTCCCTCATGCTCCCTCCTCCTTCTCCTTCCTCCTCCCTCTTCCTCCCTCCTCATCCCTCTTCATCCCTCTTCCTCCCTGCTCCTCCTCCCCTCCTCCCTCCTCCTCCCTTCTACTCCTCTCTTCTTCCTCCTCCTCCCTCCTCCATCCTTCCCACCTCCTCCTCCCTCTTCCTCCCTCCTCCCCCTCCCTCCTCCTCCTTCCTCCTCCTCCCTCCTCCTCCTCCCTCCTCCTCCCTCCTTCTCCTCCCCCTCTTCTTCTCCCCCTCTTCCTCTCTCCTCCTCCTCCTCCCTCTACCTCCTCCCTCCTCCTCCCTCCTCCTCCCTGCTCCTCCCTCCTCCTTCCTCCTCCTCCATCCTCCTCCCTCCTCCTCCTCTCTCCTCCTCTTAATCCCTCCTCCTCCCTCCTATTCCTCCCTACTCCTACTCCTCCCTCCTCTTCCCTCCTCCTCCTCTCTCCGCCTATCTCTTCCTCCCTCCTCCTCCCTCTTCCTCCTCCCAGCTCCTACTCCTCCTTTTTCTTCTTCTGCTGCTGCTGCCGCCGCTCCATTTACCCAAGTTAATTGTTGGGGAAGATGTAAAGACCTTTCAAGTGCTCTTTCTAATGCTTTTTGTAAGTTGGTCTTCGTTTATCTAGGTTGTTCTAACTGCAACCAATAAATGATTAGACAGACAGACAGACAGACAGACAGACAGACAGACAGACAGACAGACAGACAGACAGACAGACAGACAGACAGACAGACAGACAGACAGACAGACAGACAGACAGACAGACAGACAGACAGACAGACAGACAGACAGACAGACAGACAGACAGACAGACAGACAGACAGACAGACAGACAGACAGACAGACAGACAGACAGACAGACAGACAGACAGACAGACAGACAGACAGACAGACAGACAGACAGACAGACAGACAGACAGACAGACAGACAGACAGACAGACAGACAGACAGACAGACAGACAGACAGACAGACAGACAGACAGACAGACAGACAGACAGACAGACAGACAGACAGACAGACAGACAGACAGACAGACAGACAGACAGACAGACAGACAGACAGACAGACAGACAGACAGACAGACAGACAGACAGACAGACAGACAGACAGACAGACAGACAGACAGACAGACAGACAGACAGACAGACAGACAGACAGACAGACAGACAGACAGACAGACAGACAGACAGACAGACAGACAGACAGACAGACAGACAGACAGACAGACAGACAGACAGACAGACAGACAGACAGACAGACAGACAGACAGACAGACAGACAGACAGACAGACAGACAGACAGACAGACAGACAGACAGACAGACAGACAGACAGACAGACAGACAGACAGACAGACAGACAGACAGACAGACAGACAGACAGACAGACAGACAGACAGACAGACAGACAGACAGACAGACAGACAGACAGACAGACAGACAGACAGACAGACAGACAGACAGACAGACAGACAGACAGACAGACAGACAGACAGACAGACAGACAGACAGACAGACAGACAGACAGACAGACAGACAGACAGACAGACAGACAGACAGACAGACAGACAGACAGACAGACAGACAGACAGACAGACAGACAGACAGACAGACAGACAGACAGACAGACAGACAGACAGACAGACAGACAGACAGACAGACAGACAGACAGACAGACAGACAGACAGACAGACAGACAGACAGACAGACAGACAGACAGACAGACAGACAGACAGACAGACAGACAGACAGACAGACAGACAGACAGACAGACAGACAGACAGACAGACAGACAGACAGACAGACAGACAGACAGACAGACAGACAGACAGACAGACAGACAGACAGACAGACAGACAGACAGACAGACAGACAGACAGACAGACAGACAGACAGACAGACAGACAGACAGACAGACAGACAGACAGACAGACAGACAGACAGACAGACAGACAGACGGGAACGGGAACTTATATGACTACTTATATGAATTAAATGAGATGCTCCCCATCAGGGGCTGGGCGAAGCCGGGCAGGGTCAGGCAGACAGATAGACAGACAGATAGACAGACAGACAGATAGACAGTCGGGAACGGGAACTTATATGACTACTTATATGAATTAAATGAGATGCTCCACACCAGAAGCTGGGCGATGCCGGGCCGGGTCAGACAGACAGACAGACAGACAGACAGACGGGAACGGGAACTTATATGACTACTTATATGAATTAAATGAGATGCTCCCCACCAGGGACTGGGCGAAGCCGGGCCGCGTCAGCTAGTATATATATATATATATATATATATATATATATATATATATATATATATATATATATATATATATATATATATATATATATACGCATAGAAATACAGGCATGTACAGACAGGAAATGTGACGCATCACGTCCGTTTGGGCAACGTGAGACCACGTATACCCGTCATTCCGTAAGGTAGCGGACGCAACCCTGCGTAGTGAAAAACAACAACGTTCCCCTCCCTCATATATGAGAGAGAGAGAGAGAGAGAGAGAGAGAGAGAGAGAGAGAGAGAGAGAGAGAGAGAGAGAGAGAGAGAGAGAGAGAGAGAGAGATCGGATGGCAAAAGAACACATTAACATTATGTTAAAAATAATTTTAAAAAAAAACACAAGTTATAATTTGCGGTAAGCGCTCACACTTAAACTACCTAGAAAGTAGAGTTGCTGACATATTACTCCAGCAGTGCACATTATCAGGTGCAGGTGTTTGCACTTGAAACACCTGATTTCCCTTTTACAAGTCAGTTCTCTTACTGCTTTTATAAACCATTCCAAAAACAAAAAACAAAAACATGCTGGAATTTAAAATTAAAAAAAAAAACAATTAAAGCAAGTGTTATCTCGTACAATCCTAACAAAGATATAAAGTCCATTATTATTTCAGATGGTGAATTTTTTTTGTTTATTGAATCACTTCGTGCAATTATGAAATGTATCTGAAACGCAACATACGTCTGTGAGACCTGGACTCTTATTAAACATGCTGAACTTGAATATAAATGTTATAGACGGGTTCTAAGAATATCTTGGATATAAAAAAGAACAAATGCATCCATACTGCAAGAGCAAAATATTGAAGGTTGGCTTCTAAAGAGATACAAATTGAAATATTTTGGTCACTTGAAACGTCATGAAAGTTTGGAAAGAACAATCATTGGAGAGGGGTAGGAAGGGGTGGGTGGTGTATATGCCAGGGAAGAGAAGGAGAGGAAGGCCAAAGAGAAGATGGGTGCAGGATGTGGCAGACGATCTCCAGATTAGGGTATCGGACGTGAGTCATCTTGCTTATGACCGAGAAGTTTTCTTGAAGGTTGTTATGGGAGCGAACTGCTGCAAAGGACATGCTACTGAATGAATCTTGAAATGCGCCAGTTGTCTCGCTAATACTGTAGAACAGTGGTTCTCAACCTTTGTTGGCCCGTGCCCCCGCCCTTTCACCATATTTTCAGAACGTCATTCCCCCCCCCCCCTTTCCTATCAAATATTTGGCCCGTGCCCCCCTGCACCGCATTTTCAGAACGTCATTCCCCCCTGCACCGTATTTTCAGAACGTCATTCCTCCCTTTCATGTTTACTATCTAAAAATCCCCCCACCCCTACACAGTATACGTAAAAATGGAAGGTAAATTTAATAGTATATACTAACAGTCTAGACATCCACATAAAACATGATTTGTGGGTCTATTTACTTTGTAAAATGAGTTTTAGAAGAATGAGACATACATAACTGTAAAGTTTGAAGGGAAAAACAATATCAAGTAATCGGTTCTTGTATTAACGCGATTTTGAAATGGTCTTCATCCTCCCCCTCCCCCCCCCACCCCCGGAAACCCTAAAATTTCCCCCTGGGGGGGGGGGAATTCCCCACCGGTTGAGAACCACTGCTGTAGAATCTATGTAATCAATAAAGTCAAGTACCCTTGTACAATCCTTAAGGCGTATTGGGTATATGATGTGAGCCCCATATTTGCATAGACCAATACCACTGGATAAATTACGTGGTCAATATCATGCCGGTTGCCTTTACTTTCCAAGACATTAACTGTACCCATTTTAAGCTGGGTCGACCTATTAGCCTAGATAACTGAAAATAACAATGAGCCCCGATTGGGTATTCGAATACGCGACCACCGAGCCAGTAGGCCGGCGTGCTAGCCTCTTGGCTACCGCGCTTCCCTGGCTGGTGTATTAAGGATTGGACACGAAATGATTTCGGCGTCCGCCTCTAATACTAGAAGAGGGAGTTCGAATCGCGGCGCTGACTTTTACTAAATAAGGAACCTACGAATGTTATACTTTCTTTCGAAACCCGGGTATAGGATATGAGGTCTAGACTTTTCGGATAAGGGTAATTTACCAGAAGGACCCACGTGTGTACGTTGCGCGGGTTCAGCATCACAGGACAGGTGGACCCGCACATCGCGTGCTGACGAGGCCACTGCCCGAGCTATATTTCACAATGAGAACCCTACCCACAAAAAGTGCCAGAAAATGTCGTGGGAAGTACACAAAAAGTGCCAGAAAATGTCGTGGGAAGTAAAGACGGACGTCGTGCTACTGATTACACCGGTGTATAACATATGGGTACAGCACCATATGTCCAATGCATGTCAACGGGTCCCTGACTTATTTTTTCCCTCCCCCAAAATATTTTTTTTTTAAAACATTTTGTTTATTTTTTACATTCGCTCGCTTTGAACTCAACCATAGTCTATACACGTGCTACTACTTCTAGTGCACTAAACTGATTTTTGTGTGTGGACGTAATGAATGTATAAAGAGTGTGTTTCACGTTTTGTTGCTCGTCTGTGGTACGGAGACTGTATGGAGACAGTGCACATCTTGTGTGATGATGAGGAGGAGATTGCAGCAGCTATGCGATCCTGGGCCAGAAAACCAAGCCGCTAATTATAAGTACACATCTCTAACACCGTAAGATATCCATGAATATATATGACAACAAAACTGCCACAAGCACGTTTTCCATGCCCAGGCAGACATGGCTAAGAATGCAATGTTGAACAATTGCCGATGGAAAGCAGTGATACAACTCTCTGACTGAGATATGAGTACGTGAGTCTGAAGACTGATTGCCAATAGGACATGAGACAAGTTAATGCATTGTGTAGATAAGGTCAATCAATAGTGCCGCGCCAATAATATATCCCTTTAAGTTAATTATACATCTCTCTCTCTCTCTCTCTCTCTCTCTCTCTCTCTCTCTCTCTCTCTCTCTCTCTCTCTCTCTCTCTCTCTCTCGCTCTCTCTCATATTTTCCCTTCCTCCCTTACCAGTGAGGTCTGGGTGCTGGTCTATTCACATAGTTCTTGAATGATTGGTAACCATGTCTCATAATAACAAGGGCACAAATTGTTTTCCCGATGTTTCAGGGAAGACAAAACGTCGTGGAATAGAGCTGGAAACCACAGTTTGTATAAATGACGTCCAAACGCAACAAATATAGTCTCCTCCTGGAAGAGGACGAAGATGGAGGAGGAGGAAGAAAAAAGAGAAGAGCATCATTTACATTTGCCAGTGGTCAAAATAATGCACTAGCAAACTAAACGAATCGCGAACTTCGCCATTCGCGGATTTTTGTGTCAGTTGACACCCTCGGGTCTATGACCTGTCAGACATGCTGGGGATACGACTGCACTAGGTTTTGATTGGATATTAATTCAGCTGCACGCGGGGATTTATAGTATATTACATTTATTACATTCTGTAATGTATTCCTGGCACGTACGAGATGTCAATCAAGCGATGTCTATCACGTACACGCCTAATTCCCTTTTCACAAAAATTATGTAGAGGTTATAAGTCTACAAAACGCAAATTTTGTTGAGATGTTTCCATTTTTTAAATCGTGAAATGTTTTTTGGTCTTTTTTTTAAAGTTAATGGCGACAGGATCATCTTCATATCCCCGTGGTTTACCCCATCTGGTTCGGTATCACTCCACACAACGGCGAGCCGTCTGCCGGAAGTCTCGCACAAAGCACGAACTCCGTAATTTAAGCTATGACCCCCAGGTTTCTTCAGATGTGAACTCGTGGTTCTTGATAGTGCAGGCAGACGGCTTAACCACTTTGTCGCGGGAACCTCCTCGCTTTGACATTATCATTAAGTGAAAGGCGTTGCACTATTTGGTCAAGCTGTGGCTCAGTACATCTGACTTTGACTTGCAAATGTTTCGGTTTTGCTTTCCCTAGCCTTTGACTGTCCAGTCTACCTACAAGGAAAACAATATAAAATAACACAAAGTAATGGAGCTTTACAGAATATAACTCCGTAGTTGTGTTCTGTAAAGCTGCATTACTTTGTGTTCTTTTATATTAGAAACGCAACATTATTGCAGTTTCAATTGCAAACTTGTACCAACATTTTATTGACGATACTGATTCGTCCACTGCAGTCGGTTCTGGCAATGCCGGTCCGTAAGAACAGGACCTCTGTAAGGTCTTCTAGCCCAAAGACCTGCGTCGTGCAGCCGGTTCCTGACCACTTGATCTGAAATTCGACGAGGTCCTAGAAATGACTGGACTGTGGAGGACGCAGATGCAAATCGCTTCATAAGGTGACGCAGCCGTATGAAGCGGTCTTCATCAGCAGTAGTGATTCTGGGTCTTCCACTGCGCGGCCTGTCTGCCACTGAGCCATTTTCTTGAAATCGCCTCCAAAGGCGAATAATGGTGCTTCTAACAACATTAAATTCTCTGGCTACTACATTTTGTGACTGTCCAGTCTATATTACCGTCCAATGATGATGCGTCGTTCTGTAGTGAGATTAGCCATATTTGCGCATTGAATTTTCAACTGAATTTATTCGAGGAGCGTCAATCTTTTATAGGCATTCAATAATATGGCCAGAGAGTTTTGTGTTCAGTAAGTTTCACGGGATTATCATGAACCTGTCACGAGTTATTGTCAAAAATGTTGTTTTGGCCTTGACCTCTTTTATGACCTCACGGATCATGACGTGAGTGCAATTCAGGTAACCACGAGAAGTCAATGAACAGATGGATACAGTCAATAGGTTGACTGATGTCCAATCAGCGAATATCTTTTATAAAAGTAACGCCAAAAATGTTGCATTATTATTATTATTATTATTATTATTATTATTATTATTATTATTATTATTATTATTATTTTGAACAGTGTATATTGTTCACATTTCCGCAGTTTCATTAATTATATTCAAACTTTACCTACAAGGTAGCAGATTTGTGGATCGCTTTGTCTGGTCCCTGCCCCTTGACCTGTCCGATATGGGAGATCCTACCAGTCGCTGCGCCACCGCCAGCATAGCCCTTGGGGTTAATTGATTGATTGATTGATTGATTGATCGATCTAGGAACCGACATCGGGGTATTCCCAAAGGCACTCCGTCCCCATTCTCAGCAGCCAGCGAAGAGTTCCAACACCAATAGTACCAGTAGCAATCTGATCATATGTCCGTCTTGCCTTTCCTCTGAACGTCGAGCGTCGGCCAGATCCCCTCGTCACCTCATTCTTGCCAGACCATGATGATCCATCTGCTCCTCCGAAGTGTACACGTGCTCCCTCAAGGCCGCAACCACGTCTGCCTTGTCATGCACCAACACTCCACCACGTTTTGCAGAGCCAACCAATCTGTCCGCCTGTTCATTCCCCAGCACACCGGCATGCCTCGGAGAAAAGATCCAGGCGATGCTTGCCACACGTAATCTCCAAAGCGAAGCAAGCCACTCAGCACGAAGCAGGCCTGTCCTCACCTTCCTCGGCATACTTTCTGAGTCAGTTACAATCACGATGTGTGTATGTGTATCGTATTCTCGATCCAGCGGAAAGCTGCAGTGGGATTAATGGAACGCACAATACCCTCTACAGCTACTGGATACACGGCAGATAGGGAACTTTTTTTTTATCCTGTCCAACTTCAACCTACTTGAACAGCCATCCCATGGCCACAAATGAGGCGATAAAACACGGTTTGACTTTTTATATTAAATGTTCTCATCGTATTCAGAACTCCCCGGGAAGGTTAACCCGGTCAACAAATGCCCGCAGAAGTCGGATGTGTCGGTCTAATGGCGCAAGAACGCAGCTCTGCTGTAAATAGGCACAACGCAATCACATCCGAAAAAAAGAAACTCCGGATGAACGCAGAAGAAGAAGAAGAAGAAGAAGAAGAAGAAGAAGAAGAAGAAGAAGAAGAAGAAGAAGAAGAAGAAGAAGAAGAAGAAGAAGAAGAAGAAGAAGAAGAAGAAGAAGAAGAAGAAGAAGAACTCAAGAAAGCATTAACTGCAAAACCAATACTTCATCTTCCAGATCTCAAACGCTCATCCATTCTTCGGACAGATGCAAGCTCGTGTGTACAGTTTGGTTTCAGTTTAGTTAAAGATAACTTTCATTGCACACGGAAATGTTCATAAGTGCTCCAGTCTCCTCCCATACATCACACAAGGAGAACGTCAGCACAGTGCACCTAGTACCAGCAAAGATCGAAAGTGTGTAAACCAGAATTATACATGATATACATCTGTAGTAGTAGTAGTAGTAGTAGTAGTAGTAGTAGTAGTAGTAGTAGTAGTAGTAGTAGTAGTAGTAGTAGTAGTAGTAGTAGTAGTAGTAGTAGTAGCAAGAAGGAGAAGAGGAAGAGGGAAAGGAGGATGAAGGAGAAGAGGAGGAGGCACACAGATTTCGTACTCAATATCCATGACTAGAAGAAGCGGAAGAAGGGGAACAGTCCTGTGGATTAGAGCGATGGATTCGATCAATATCACAGAACCCCCATCTGGTGCACACCCCATATAAAGGCAAGAAGAGAAGTGAGATGATGAAGACAATTGTAAACCAACGGCAAGGATTCTGAAAGAATGTCTAAGGCCAGGTAAGGGAGTGATCAGACAACTTGTGCTTCCGAAGTCTGAAAGAGAAACAAAACACGAACTTGTTTCAGAAAAACGACCGACATACGTGAACTAAATAAATATTTGCAATTATAAACAGAGACCCCCGCGGCTCGTTTTTGTGAATGTTCGCTGGCTTGCACGTGCAGAAATGGTGTAGCGGCCAATGATAGACTTGTTGGAGGGGATCTCGTTTACCTCTAGATGACCTAGTTACACACTTGGCTTCCTGTCCCGGACTACTGGAATTTGCTTCTTCTTTCGTTCACTTAGAACTGTCTATATGATGTTCCACGTCCGATACACCCATCTAGAGATCATCTGCCACATACTGCACCCATCTTCTCCTTGGCCTTCCTCTTCCTCTCTTCCCGGGCATACACCCTCCATTATTGTTCTCTCCAAACTGTAATGACGTTTCAAGTGACTAAAATATTTCAATTTTTTTTTTTTTTAAATCGTCTTTAGTAGCCAGCCTTCTTCAATATTCAAATCTTGTCTTATAGATGTACTTGTTCTTTTCTGTATGCAAGATATTCTTACAATCCGTCTATAACACTTATATTCAAATGCATTTATGCGCTGTTCAGCTTGTTTAGCTTGTCCAGGTCTCACGGGCATATGTTGCAACGGGAAAGATGCATGTTCTTGGTATCTCTGCACACATTAGACGGATTAAACTAGTATGACAGAACCACCAATGTGGGGCTTATGGAGAGAACTAGACAAATACCAATGAATATAGGGATGACGAAACGACGCTGGTGCTGGAGAGGACACACATTGAGAACCTTGAGAACATTATAACTAGAAAGGCCTCATCGTATCTGGAATACACAGAGCAAGCGATACTATCGAAGACCCAAAGCACGCGGAGAACAGAAGTAGTGACAGAAATGAGTAATACGGGGAGGACATGGACGGATCTGCATGGGTTAGCTAAGGATGGACAGGCTCGGGGTGAGTTGGATGAGGACTATGCCCCAATGGAGGATAAATGGCGAAAGAAGAAAAGAAACAAGAAAAAAGGTAATAAATCCCTCCTTTCAGAACGTGAGATTGCCCATGGTTAGCCCAGCATTTCCCCTTTCCCTTTGAATGTACATATAATGCGTAAACGCGTAATGCTTCAGCTATTTCTATGTGAAAAGAAACGATCTCATCAAAAATATCGGAGAGAAAAGTAAAACCTACTGGCTGTTTGGATTTTCTAGGCAATTTTACGTTCAGAGATGGGCCTTTTCTTTCTGAACCAGAAGTCAACATTTCAGTTCAACTGACCAAAGTGTGAAACGGTCCCATTACGCCGCCACCAGAACAGACAGTTTATGCTTGTTAGACTTCTCAGCCACGTCGACTTCTAGGAAAGTTAGAGGAACATATAAAGGTCTTTGCCCGGACCTTATTTGATTGTAGACACAAAGCGATAGCAACACTACAGACGATAACATAGCAAAATCAAGAAACAATGCAGGGAAAAAAACGGATAAAATATATTAACACAGATGATATGCATATTAAACGGAAATCATAACGCATAATGCAACAAAATCAGACAGAATATGAAGAAACAAAGACAAAACACTTTACATAGATATGACAATAAAATCTTCAAAATCAGACATTCGATACTGTGCTTTTAACAGACAGAAGAGCTGAAAACCGAGAGTCAGACATAAATATACTGAATTACGTATCTTTAACGTATCCACTATCTATCCCTTCGACCATCTGTCTGTCCAATCGTGAATTTATTCAACAATTTACCGACCTATCTATATATTAATCCACCTACCCATCCAGTCATGCACATATCTACCTATCTTTATCGCCGATGTACCTACCTATCTATCCAATCATCCAATTGTCTGTATCTATCTACCTGTCTGTCTACCCCCAACACTCCCATCTTCTCTCCCTCAACCTAGCACGGACACAAAATATAGGTCTACTTCAACCCCACACACACAAGATGTAGTACTACTTCAACCCCACACAGACAAGATATAGTACTACTTCAACCCCACACAGACGAGATATAGGTCTACTTCAACCCCACACAGACAAGATATAGTACTACTTCAACCCCACACAGACAAGATATAGTACTACTTCAACCCCACACAGACAAGATATAGTACTACTTCAACCCCACACAGACAAGATATAGTACTACTTCAACCCCACACAGACAAGATATAGTACTACTTCAACCCCACACAGACAAGATATAGTACTACTTCAACTCCACACAGACAAGATATAGTACTACTTCAACCCCACACAGACAAGATATAGTACTACTTCAACCCCACACAGACGAGATATAGGTCTACTTCAACCCCACACAGACAAGATATAGTACTACTTCAACCCCACACAGACAAGATATAGTACTACTTCAACCCCACACAGACAAGATATAGTACTACTTCAACCCCACACAGACAAGATATAGTACTACTTATACCCCACACAGACACGAGATATAGGTCTACTTCAACCCCACACACACAAGATACAGGTCTACTTCAACCCCACACAGACACGAGATACAGGTCTACTTCAACCCAACACACACAAGATATAGTACTACTTCAACCCCACACAGACAAGATATAGTACTACTTCAACCCCACACAGACACGAGATATAGGTCTACTTCAACCCCACACAGACAAGATATAGTACTACTTCAACCCCACACAGACATGATATGTCTACTTCAACCCCACACACACACAAGATATAGGTCTACTTCAACCCCACACAGACACGAGATATAGGTCTACTTCACCCCACACAGACACGAGATATAGGTCTACTTCACCCCACACAGACACGAGATATAGGTCTACTTCACCCCACACAGACACGAGATATAGGTCTACTTCACCCCAAACAGACATGATATAGGTCTACTTCACCCCACACAGACACGAGATATAGGTCTACTTCACCCCACACAGACACGAGATATAGGTCTACTTCAACCCCACACAGACAATATATAGTACTACTTCAACCCCACACAGACACGAGATATAGGTCTACTTCAACCCCACACAGACACGAGATATAGGTCTACTTCACCCCACAATGACAAGATATAGTACTACTTCAACCCCACACAGACACGAGATATAGGTCTACTTCAACCCCACACAGACAAGATATAGTACTACTTCAACCCCACACAGACATGATATGTCTACTTCAACCCCACACACACACAAGATATAGGTCTACTTCAACCCCACACAGACATGATATGTCTACTTCAACCCCACACACACACAAGATATAGGTCTACTTCAACCCCACACAGACACGAGATATAGTACTACTTATACCCCACACAGACAAGATATAGTACTACTTATACCCCACACAGACACGAGATATAGGTCTACTTCAACCCCACACACACAAGATATAGGTCTACTTCAACCCCACACACACAAGATATAGGTCTACTTCAACCCCACACAGACAAGATATAGTACTACTTATACCCCACACAGACACGAGATATAGGTCTACTTCAACCCCACACACACAAGATATAGGTCTACTTCAACCCCACACACACAAGATATAGGTCTACTTCAACCCCACACACACAAGATATAGGTCTACTTCAACCCCACACAGACATATGATATAGGTCTACTTCAACCCCACACAGACATGATATGTCTACTTCAACCCCACACACACACAAGATATAGGTCTACTTCAACCCCACACAGACACGAGATATAGGTCTACTTCACCCCACACAGACACGAGATATAGGTCTACTTCACCCCACACAGACACGAGATATAGGTCTACTTCACCCCACACAGACACGAGATATAGGTCTACTTCACCCCACACAGACACGAGATATAGGTCTACTTCACCCCACACAGACATGATATAGGTCTACTTCACCCCACACAGACATGATATAGTACTACTTCAACCCCACACAGACAAGATATAGTACTACTTCAACCCCACGCAGACGAGATATAGGTCTACTTCAACCCCACACAGACAATATATAGTACTACTTCAACCCCACACAGACACGAGATATAGGTCTACTTCAACCCCACACAGACAATATATAGTACTACTTCAACCCCACACAGACACGAGATATAGGTCTACTTCAACCCCACACAGACAAGATATAGTACTACTTCAACCCCATACAGACAATATATAGTACTACTTCAACCCCACACAGACACGAGATATAGGTCTACTTCAACCCCACACAGACAAGATATAGCACTACTTCAACCCCACACAGACATGATATAGTACTACTTATACCCCACACAGACACGAGATATAGGTCTACTTCAACCCCACACAGACAAGATATAGCACTACTTCAACCCCACACAGACAAGATATAGCTCTAACTCCATACAGACACAAGAAATACCTCTCCCTCAATCCTACACAAGATATATATCTCTCACAACCCCACACAGACACAAGATATATCTATCTGTCAACCCCACAGAGACACAAGATATACCTCTCCCTCAACCCCACACAGGCACAAGACATAGCTCTACTTCAACCCCACACAGGCACAACATAAAGCTCTATTTCAACCAAACATAGACACAGGATATAGCGATGTAGAAGTAGAAAGCAGTAACAGTTAACCCCAACAGTTAACAAAGACCAAAAACTCAGGCGAGGCCTTTAACACACCCCCCCCCCCCCCCCTTTTCTCCGAAACCAACAAAAACCAACTGGTGGTTATATCCGTTGGCAGCGGGGAAAACGTGGTGTTTAGAACGTTCAACAATCCGCGATATTTAAAACAGTGCCAAGAGGGTAGGCATTCGTGTAAACTGGGTTACGTAGGTGAGAAACTACTAAAACGACTAGGCTGATCACAGGCTTTAGCATTTGAGGCCATTGTAAATACTGCCCGTGCCTACATTTACACATACAGAACTACGTGCTTCATAATAAACCTAGTTACATTGCTACTTTAGCACAGTGCTTCTCAAGCCATGGCTGCAAGACTCTTGAAATTGTATTTTTTTTATATCATTATTAACACGGTCCCTATAAAAGCGTTAGAGGATTGCAAAATTTTAGCCTCATCAAATTGGGACGAATAAAACAGGCCTGAGTAGCTCCATGTTACAGGATGATAGTGTCTGATGTGTGTGTGTGTGTGTGTGTGTGTGTGTTTTTTTTTTGTGCGCTTTGAACTCAAGCGAAGTCCATACACGTGCTACTAATTCGATAGCATTGGACTGAGTTTTGCGCTTGGATTAGCTTTTCCTATTACCAGTGTCCCTCGGTGTAGTGGTTAAACCCGTTATCTCGGCACCAGCAAACCGGATGTTTAATATACAATGAATCTTTTGTCGGAGAAAACCTTCGCGACATCCCTCACGTTGTGAAAATGTTCACTCCTCCTTTATTATTTGTTTATGTTTGTGCAGAGAAGAGAACCGTCTCTTAATTGTCCTCTTGATAGTTTTGTCTTCTCACTCCAGGCGTGTGCGTATAACGACTGAGGGCTACTGCTGAGGTCGCAAGATCCGGACCGGGTCTCACACTAGCCCACACCTTACAGTACTTCTTCGCGAGTCCTATAAACAGACTGGGTTCCCCAGACTGGCTAACATTTCAAGGATCGCCATGTCTCTTAGCAGAAGTGATGTTCCAGAATGGGTCTTGCTAATCCCGTTGGTTTCTGAGCTTGGAGAAGGGAAGAAGAGCTCCACAACACAGTCAACGTGGATATCATATTTCGGCACCGGATCGTGAGGAAAGGCTTTACACCAACTTCACTCAGATAGATGCATTCCCTTTTCCGGACTCAAAAATATCTGACCCTCAAGACACCGGACTTTAAGAGTTAGTTAAAGCTCACAGTCTTCCGAAGGATTCACAAACCAACTTCAGAGGTTTAACCTCCGATATGTGCAAATCATAGAGAAAACTAAACAGATACCAGGGAATCAAGAGGTTCGGAAAAGACGGTGCAGGATAGGACATACATTGAGAAAACTTGAGAAAAGTTTTTGTTGTTTTTTTTTTTTGTTGCTCGCTCGCTTTGAACTCAAGCGTAGTCCAAACACACTACTCATAGTGGTGCCGGACTGAATTTTGCGTGTGGATTTACTTTACCTATTAACAATGACTCTTGCCATCAGACGAACCCACTCCGACTTTAGAGGTAGAAAAGTATATAACTAGAAAGGCCTTTGTAAGGAACCCTCAGAGCAAACGAAATAGAGATAGACCTAAAACACACGGAGAAGAGAATTAGATACAGAAACGAAAGGTACAGGGTAGGCATGGACGTGCTGCATGATACAGCAAATGGTGGGAAAGGGGAAAGATGGAAAGGGGAAAGACGGGAAGGAGATAGAAATAAGGGGGACCTTGGGGAGAATTGGTTGAGGAAGATATCCAAGACTGGACTTTTTTATAATTTCCTTCCGTTTCTCCCACAGAATTCCACTGCAATAATGGGGTTGCTTGGGATACCCGGTGGGGTGGCAGGAGGGGTATCATTTGAGGTGTCGAGAGGAATAATAACCGATATGAATATAACTACACGAACCAAGATGTGTATAATGCCGGAAATCTAAAAACCACGTAAAAATTAACCCAAATAGTTCACTGGGATTCCTGTTTATAAATAAACGTGCAGGGGCAATGGCTGAGCTCTGGGTAGGCAACAGGGCAGAAGGGTAACTATTTCTGGCTCAGACATAGGAGTTTTATGTGCATGCCATTCTATCATCACATGATATATGATTACCTCTTACAGGTTGCCGCCGTTGGCACCGTGGTGGTGAAGGTGTTAATGTAGAAGCTTACCGATTTGCTGGTCAGGAGTGTAAACCCTGTTAGTAGTTGAAATTTCCTTTCTAACTGTGGCTCTGGAGTAGACCCAGTGTCTAAACATGGGTTGGAGAACAAGGAAAGGTGGCGGACACTGATCATACCACTTCCCAGGTGTTGTTAATTTTTGGGGACAAGAATAAGAAGACGAAATATAACACTTGAACATGTTTAATGTTATCCTTAACTCAGCTGTTTAGGCATGAGAGGCTGTTTCAGTTTGTTAATACTATATGGCTAGAAGAAAAGCTGTACCTAACCAGCTGCCTTTCTCTGAATGCACCTCTTCCCTGCGCAGTGTTCTGACAAAAGTTATACAAGTGTACCCATTTTATGAAGTCGCGGTGGTACAGTGGTTAGTGCGCTTCCTTACCAAGATAGTGGCCACGTAATTATTCTCTCACTGTAGCAGTGAAGCAAGAGGTGAGGAAAAGACTGCTGCTGAATAGGACAAGCCTGTACATGTGTATGGATGTGAAGCGTGGACAATGAGTAGTCAAGCTGAAAAACATCTGATGGCTGAGGAAATGTGCTTTCTGAGGAGAATGCAAAGAATACCATGGGCAGACATAAACTGATTAGAGAAATTAGGCATAGACAGTCAAATTTTTTGGACATGTTATGAGGAGAAATACATTAGAGAAGTTGGTGACAATTGACAAGATCGAGGGGAAGAGAACAAGGGGGAGACGGAGACGTAAATACCTGGATGGCTTGACCACGTGGCATGGTCGAGACAAGAACACTGGGCTGATCCGCGACTCTGGTGATCGAGTGAAAACGGAGAATCATGACCGCCCACGCTTACCGGCATGGCACATGATGGATGGATGAATAGGAAACCTGAGAATAATATAACCAGACACTGTCTTGTCTGGAACCCACAGGGCAAACGAAATAGCGGCAGGCCTAAAACACATGGAGAAGAGAATTACAGAGATAAATAGAATTGGGAGGAAATTGAGGGGGCTGCGGGAGATAGCAAAAGAGGCGGCTTGGCGTGGTTTGGTGGAGAGTTTATGTCCCAGTGGAAGATAAAGGGTAAAAGAAGAAGATGGTTATAGTTCACAGCGAGGCACATATGACTAGTTAGGAATAGACACAGGTTAATCATGTTCGCTCCCCAGACTTTAGGTATTTCCCTGTCAACAGACTTCAACTTAATGACTAGAGGGGGAAAGGTGGAAAAGATAAAACTAATTCAGCCAGGAGCTGAACCATGGTACTCTCGCGTGTGGGGTGAGTGTGATAACCACTGAACTACGAAACGGCTGGGAGAATTGATCAAAGTATTGTTGGTGTTTGGTACTAAATGAATTAAGAACCACACGGCCGGAGACTTGACACATATGAAATCAGGAACTGAGTTTGTCTCCAGCATTGCCCAACTTGCTAGTGCAGAGTTCATTAATGACTGGATTAATAGCTCTGGGCTTTTAATCATCAGGCTGGCACTCTGGCGAAAACACGCGCAGTATGGCCGACTTTTGGCCGTCTCTCCCTGCTCCCCTTTCTCCCACAGCATACCCTGCCGACAAGTGTTAGTAACCAACAGGCGCACATTGGACCACAACGTGTCGGGTAGATTTGTGTATATTCGGGAATATTACTCTTTGCCGAGACAAGGTGCACACGTTAAGTATGTATGGCAGATATTGTCGACTCGAGCATGGGTCTACCAACGCAAGTGGCCAAGATTCTACTCCTTGAAGTTGGAGGGCTTAGACAAAATACAGTCCTCAAGTAGATCCAGCCTAATGGTGATAAAATAAACAGGTTTTTATTAATCAGTTGAGGGGAGTGGGGTGTGGTGGTGGTAGTGTGTGTGTGTGTGGGGGGGGGGGGGGGGCGAGGAGAATACCGGGGTAAAAGAACCTATACATCACCATACACGCGATATTTAACCACACAAGTGTCTAGTTAATAACAAGGAAACGGATAAGAAACTTCTGTGTCTATATTTTCGTGTAGACTATCAGTAGTTGTATCGGTGTGTGTTTGTTGTTTGTGTGCAGACGAAGATTTTTGCCGCAACGTCCATTTAGTTATTTGTGACCGTGTTCTAGTAAAGTTTACCGATACTACTTCCCATTTTTCTTTCCCCATTCATTAATGTTTTGTTTTTTTTTAAATGGCGGAGTAGAGACGAACAGAGCTGGTCACTCATCTCATAGAGACGGGAAACGAAACAAACAGATCCTCTTTGTTGTGTACCCACCTTAATGTGCAAGAGGGGCTTGCGCGTTGAAATGGCACCTCCTCCCACCCCCCTCGCCCCCCCCCCCCAAAAAAAAAAAAGCTATTCCGACGGTAGCGCAACTACAAAGTCTCCAATGTCGGGCAGCTTACGGGATAGGAACCAGACAAGCAGAGACACAAACCTGCTGCCTTTTAGGTAGACTGGGGACCGTCAAGGCCAGGACAAGCAAACCATAACAAAATGTTTGTGGAAGTCGGATGTACAGACTTGATAAAACAGTGCAAAGCAACTCACTGAAAGATGTCACAACAATACTATACGTTGCGATCAAGAGGAAAAACAACAAGCAATGCGTTTCTGCTTGTCGCCACATAGTCTGAACATACCGTTTTTTGTCATCTTATGTTGTCATATCCTGCAGCAGCTGCCATCTGTCTTACTGGTTATAAAGCCGCGATTTTGTATATGGAAAAGATTAATTAAGGTGTGGAGTTGAGTTTTGTTTTTTTCCTGTCGGGGACAAAAAGAAAACTCTAACCTGCTCAGTTCGTGGCGACTGCACTAGCCAGGTGGTCTTAATTCCTCAGGATCAAAGACACCCCCCCCCTTTCCACCCTCTGCCATACCCCCCCCCCCCCTTCCACCCTCTGCCATACACCCCAAGGTACTATACTGGCAGTAAATGACAGTTTGACCGAGAGTATTAGTTAGCATATCTATAATATCTCAGATAGAGGCAGGATTCAAACCCTCCCCTCCCCCCTTCCGTGGTCACGTGTTCGAATCTCCCATCGAAGCAGATATATTAAACGGCTCAGTGCCAAAGGATAATATATCACTATATGTGGCCTCCCATTAGGACATAAGGACGATGTATCATCACACTAGGGTTATCGAGTTATTTGTTTATTTCCTAGTGTCTTCACCAATTTCAATGCTCAGTGAATGGATATTTATTTTATAATTCTTGTTCATTTGATTTTGCACCATACCTAGTCCAAACCTAATTTTTTGTTTGGCAGTGAATCAGTTAAAATTGACCTGGGCTCCCAGCTCTACCCAGCCTAAAATGTGTACCAGGAAATGTCGGGGGAAGTAAAGGTGACGTGTGATATTGACATCATCTATGGAGTGCCGATTGGTGTACCACCTTACAGACATTACACATGTTGAAGGCATGTTGAAATGGTCCCTCCCTTATTTTGTTTAGTGTGGCCCTGAGGTCAACCAGTCTCACAACAATGGGTGCCGGATAATTTTCAGAATTTATCTGAGAAGGAAAGGAAGGTGACTTGTCACCTCACCCCGTTATGCCGTGGTCAAGAATCATATGGTAGAATCAACGGTTGAGGCTATACTTAACTTGTGATCTACACTCAAAGCAGTATATGCGATGAGCCTACCTTTCCCTCTTTAACCTTAGAACTACATTATGTGTCGTGTTATTGCCTTCACTGTTTTTATCCATCAGAGAAGTGCGTGTCGTTACATTACTACCTTCACTGATGTGACCCTAGAGCATTATCCGCCAAGGTACTACTTTGTGTTTGTTTTTTTCCATCCCAACAGCAATGTGAGTCACGGGACTAACTCTGCTACTTTTACTACTACAGCCGCATGTGCCATGGCATTATTTTTATGTCATGGGACTATCTTTACTCTCTTTACTTTTTGTAATATATAAGTCAGCAGCCATCACCCCTTTTTCTGGAAACGAAGAAAAATGGGTCTAAGCAGACGCTCCTTATAAAGACGTAAGGTTGAAGTAAGCCTAACCCTTGGATGGTGAAATCCCGGCCTGGCCAACTGAAAACCCGCCGGAAAGTATATGTCACTTGCGAAAAGGTTGTCAGAGGAACAAGTCCCTTTTCCTAACCTGGGAGAGGTTTACCTAGTGCCCAATTTCGCTCCCTGCGCCACCGGTAAGCTTGTGAATTCATTGTAAATGCTATTATGTGCCTCTAGTTGCTTATCGGAGACATGCATTATTCATTTTATATGTGGATTGTGAAATTATGAGATAAGCGCCTCATTGAGAGGACATCCTGACTTGCTCACCTTGTACAGAAATAACATGCATATTCCGCTGGAAAGTGTTGCCATGTTTAGCGTTTCGCCTGCTATGAGTAGTTTTGCTGTATGCATGTGAACGTTATCTCACTCTCAATGCATATTTGCAATTTCCTATGTGCAGTAGAACTGTTCCATATGGACGCACATTATTGCACAATCTTCCTCCAAATTGGAATGTTCTTGAGAGTCTGTGTTTTACAACTCCTGTGTTTAGATCGTGTGATTAACATGTGATCTCTTTCATTGATATATGGTGAGGATTTGAGGGAAGATCATGTTGTTCCCATGAGATTTATTGCTCAGTAAGTGAGACAGCTAGAATCACAACATTCCCATCTGTCTGTAGGAAGTGCCCTAACCGCCAGCATGGCACAATTACAGGTGATGGCTTGGAGGAAAATTTTATGTTCAGTGACTTGCAAAAGCTTTCTTATAAATGCCATAATACAATTAGTTCCTGGAGCAGGCACTTCTTATTTCCACTAGGTGAGTTTTGCAGACAGCGTTCTCAAATCCCCCGGCTCCTAAGAGTCAGGTGAGGGAAGAACAAGTATTTTGTATGCGATCTTGCCAGGCCCTGATATATATATATATATATATATATATATATATATATATATATATATATATATATATATATATATATATATATATAATAGATGGCTCTCGTGTTAATTCATGGAATTATCATGATTGTTTTCTCATTTGTGTGTGTCTTACATTTTAAATGTGGGTTCAGGATTGTTTCTTTAACTGCTGCAGAAAAGGTTGAATTTTGCCCAGTTTGACTAGGTAGGTGAATTGATAATGATCGTGATGGGGATGGTTTTGTGAACCGAGTCTAACCTGAGAGGGTTAAAAACTGAGCTTTGTATTAAGGACGTGGGGTGATCGCATATATATCATGAAGACTTTGTCTCAATATGCTTTGTGACACGACGCCTTTGTCTTATTGTGATGCCTATGTCACACTAAGATGCATGTGTCTTGATTGTATGTCGTCTCAAATGAGGCACCTGTTTTAACAGGAGGACCGTATCACAACCCGATGCCTCTATCACAACCTGTCTTTGTTCCAATGAAACTCTGTCACAACAGGACAATTTGGTCTCATCTCTATGACCTTATCTTATTCTTCTGTCCTGTTCTGGTAGGAGTTTATGTCATTGTAACATCATAACATCAAGGGGGAGCAGGTATGTATGTTTTGTCTCGTATTGACATTTGATTTTATACCAATGTGTATAGAAAGGATTTTGCATTTTTATGTCAGCAGGGAGGTGGATGGTGGAGTTGCCTGAAGCTCATGATGCCTAGCACTATTGTCTTGTCAACAGTGGGCTAATGGAGTATTGGGAGCCTGGAACCTGACTGGTAGGAAGGTCTCAATTTCTCTCGGGGTACAAGAGGAATGATGATTCTCAATAAATGACCCCGCCTCATAGTCACTCAGCATATACCTGGCAGCCCAACATCTTATCATCTGTCTACAGTGTACGGTTGGAATACCATCATGAGGAATCAGACCAACGGGTAAAGAGGCTGTGATGCTCAGAAATTACCCTGAACACCAGGGACAATCAACATCATGGTATATGAGTTACGAAGCTCACCATATATAGTCTTCAGGAGCAGTTATCTGCTATCAGGGTTGATTGCTCTACCTCAACACCCTTAGGTTTGGTATATCAGGATAGGTATCCCCTAAGTGCTCAACTGCCAGTTTTCCATCAGCGAAGACCCATAGGATGAACAGTAGTTGGTTAAAACCACAAGGGGATGGGGAGGGGTGATTACAACATCTTGTTCACTGATTATTGAATGGATAGAGCATTATTTTCAGTGTTGCTGAGGGATTTGTCTGCATTACTGAAGTATGTGTTTGCACTACTGAGGGATTTGTCTGCCTTGCTGAAGGATTTATGTCCTCCAGTATAATTAGAGTGTGATGCCATCCCTGTTCATAATTTACAGCTAATTATGTAGAAAAAGCTGCACTGATATCATCTAGTGTGGGATGGCCTTATCGACATGAGACTGGTCGTGCTGAAATGCCTTGTTGAAAACAGTCGAGTTTCTTATATTATTAACCAGAGCTGCTGGACGGTCGTCATCTTTTTCATTGTATTCGATGTTGTAGGGAACTAGGACCTCCTATATTGTTTGACTGACCCCAGCCTCAGCTTCACTGGGCCATACAGCCTACTTAGATCTCAGGTCATGATTATGTCCTCTCGCGATCTCACTATGAAAGCAAATAACAGGGTTGAGCCAAGATTGTGACAGTGCTGTTGAATTCATTGATGAAATCATTGATGGAATTGGATATGTTCAGAAGAAGAAGTGTTCTAGTGCAGGTTGAGAGAACATATCATTTTGATAAGATTCTTTTGGTGAATTTATAGATGAGAGACTTATCATCAATTTTCAGATAGATTCGAAGAATTATTGATTTGATAAGTTATGAATTTTTGGATGGTAATTTTGGGGAAAACATCATGTGGTATACACTGATTTTGTCATTCCTGTGTTTATAATATCTGGAAGGATATTTCATATCCACAGGCGAAACAGAGTATTTCCCCAGAACCCACCATGTTTCATAATACATTTTTAGATTGAAACCTGAGGCTTGTGTGTGTAACTTGTAGAAGTGTAGTTTAAAAGTGGTGTTCATTGTTGGTATGTAATATTATGTTACATTTTGGGTTTCATCGTGGTGTGGAGAGGGATTCATACACATAGACACATTATAATTATATATGGAGTAAGCTTTCTTCCTCTAAGTGTCTATGGTAAAATTTCCTGATCATGTCGCCTTCCGAAGGAGGCCGTTTCTTTTTTTTTAAATCGTGGACTTGAATACATTAGGTCCTGTTCTTCACGTTGGGGGTTTCGTGCCCATTCATAGGCTTCCTCAGGAAGGATGATTAATATTGATAACCCATCCGGAATACCCCTAGTCATACGATCCACCATTCTCATTTAAACCCCACACTCCTATAAAATGTATCATAGGACTAGCTTACACTTGTTACCTCTAAATACCTCTAGAGCCGTATATGTTATACGGCTACCTTTGGTTTTACTTCTTAAGCCGTATGTGTTATAGGACTACATTTGCTACTTTTACTTCTGCACCCTCGTGTGGTATCTACAGCCCTATGTGTAATGGGGCTATATTTGTTATTTTACTCCTAGAGCTGTATGTCTCATAGGACTATCTTTACTCGTATTACCTACCCCAGGAGCAGTATGTCTCATAGGACTACCTTCACCCCTACCTCTCCTCCCCCTCCTAGATTTGGGAGTCCCATGGGATTAGTCTTAGATATGCACCTTAACAGAACTGACGTATTGTTAATACAGAATGGCGTACGCTATCTGAAGTGGACAAAGTTGAAAGAGCAACAACCACACTGCTATCAGTTCTTGGTTAACAGTTGGTGACGAGCCGTGATTGTCTCCAAGCAAATGACGGTCACATCCTGCACTTTATACAACAACCAGAACTGTTTGCTTCCTGCTTGCATTTCCGTTTTTTCACTTTGCATTGTGTGTGCGTCTGTGTCGAGGGTGGATAGGGAGAGAGTGAGGGGATAAACACTTCTTGTCACTTATGAATAAAGTACGGTGTAAAGGTAAATTTAGAATATTGTAAATGCAGAACAAAACCAGATAGAACGGACACAGGAGGAGCTGGTTTTGACAGAATAATGTCTTTTCAGTATTAATAATAGTTAACAGTTAGTTGTATATGCTATTTTTGTAAAGGATGTTGCAGTCAGCCCCAGAATTTATTGGCTGTTTGTGATTTACTTAGCAATTTTACGTTCAGTGGTTGCATTAATAACGGTAAGTATAACAATGTTTCCCACACCATGGGGAGCACTGGGTATAATGTGTACGCACCACATGTGTGTGTGTGTACCAATCGGCATTGGACCGGTGATAAGTTAATATCACGCTAGTCGCCTTTATTACCTAGAACATATCCTGCTGTAACTTTTAGGTTGGGTTGATCTGGAAACCTAGGTCATTTGAGTTTTTACGCTTCTCTGATGAGGATTCGAATATGTGACCCCCGGGCCGGCAGACAATTGTGCTGGCCACTTGGGCTCCATGCATTGATAAGATCCCACACTGGAATTAGCAATGAGGAGCGGCTGGAATGTCGGATTCTCCTTTGGGAGACCCGGGTTCGAATCCTCGGTAAGGTATGCGAGTTTTCAGGGGCAAAAATAAAACTCTAACCTGAACAGTTCGCGGCGACCGCAATGGCGAGGCGGCCTTAATTCCTCAGGCTCAAGGGACCCCTTCCCCCCTCTCCCCCGCCATACACTTCAAAGTACTATATTGCCGCCGCCGCCGCCGCCGAAGAAGAAGAAGAAGAAGAAGAAGAAGAAGAAGAAGAAGAAGAAGAAGAAGAAGAAGAAGAAGAAGAAATATGCTGGCAAGCATGAGCACTAACTACTATGCTACTTCGACCGCTGTATGTATCAGCCATACATCCGACACGCTAAAAGGCAATCCCCCGCGCGTCGATAGGATGATAAAAGCTGTCAAGTGCTGCATGACCAATCAATCACGGCTACCTCGTGCGAACAAATGCTGTCAACAAGAAGACCAGGAATCTTTCATCCATCTATGCCAGCCACGCCGTGTGTCCCACAGCTTCCGGCTGGGGTAATGACTTGCTCAGATGTGGATTCGCATGTAATTATATTCGGTGTTTGTGATTGGTCATTGATGCAGTGGCCTTCATTTAAAAGGTACAGTTGACCGCCCCATGCCACATATTGTTGTTAGGATGTAAAATGTTAGGTATTCACATTTTTTTCGCTCGCTTTGAACTCAAGCGGAGTCCATACACACTACATCTAATAGTGCTGGACTGAATATTGCATGTGGATTAGCTTTCCCTATTGACAGTGTCCCTCGCTATTAGGCGAACCCACTCCGACTTCAGAGGTACTTGTAATGTAAGTCCTCTAGTCAAGGACGATATGAATTTCCGTTCAAATAAAACAAATAACACGATGACTCTTGTATGGCGATATATCGTCAATCTGTCCAAATGGGAAGTCACATTTGGCGGTATATTATCCTTCAGCACTGAATCAATGAAATTACTGTGTTACTGTTCTTAACCGGGGACAGTTTGAAATGATCACATTCCCTACATACAGATATGCCCACCCCAATAACGTGATCCCGTCTCCTCCTGTAAAGTCACTCTAAGACGCTATAAGCACCGCGTGAAATGCAGTGTCACCGGCAGGTACTCCAATGTGTTTATTGCTATGCTGTGTGTCTCTTTAATATTACTATATTACTATATCACGCTCGCCGTCCAGTCAAACAACATCGCAGCTCAACAGGAGCCAGAATCATTAGTTAGCGAAAATGAGTTCAGCAACGCTGGCGTTTTCCACGACAAATATAACTTTATTGGTGGCACTCGTCCTCAGTGTGACGTCCGCAGTGTGACAACATCACCGTTCCCATGTTGATGGGAAGGCCGGTGAAATATAATAATTAATTATTGATAAATATTCAATGTCAACTGCCGATACCGATTCCATCCTGTTATTTTTTTATGATTGACAAGTAAACTTCATACAGTACATCGTTCTGTAACTACATTACGTTCCTGATTCTAAGATCACTACTTACACCGAGCTATGGGTGTGCTGACGCCATGACCTCTAGTTGACAATCGACAGGCAGGTTCTGATGCAGTACACTTTTTTCATCTTCTCTGCGTTAAACCTTCAGCTTGCTATCGTCCTCCGTAATGCAGACTGTGCCCTTTTTGCTTTATCTTCCTGAAGTACGAGTTGGCATATTTTCTACTTCCTTCAGTTGATTATTTACGTTAATATTTCGGTGTTATTATCTTGTCCGTCAGTCTCCATTATCATCCCAAAACCTAACTAAATTCAGTGACGTATTACGTTGTGACATCATCTAGCAACTACGTATTATGTCGCTTCTTAGTTAACTTTTCTTGTACTATTTGCCACAATTTCCGTATCTTATTCCAAATCATTGTCCTTCGCCTCTGACGCTACATGGTATTTATACCACAACCAGACATGTCTTAAATATGTCTTCTTGTGTATGTTGGTGTTCTAATGTCGAACTTTTGCCTCTAGAGCGGCCTATTCGGCCTACTCTTTTCGATTTCCATCTTCTTCTTCTTCTTCTTCTTCTTCTTCTTCTTCTTCTTCTTCTTCTTCTTATTGAGCACAGGGTCTCTACCAACTCACGCCAAGTCAAAGTTTTACAGTCTCCTGCAGCTTCTTCCAGATCCTCCCCATATTAGCCATCCCTGTCTCTAATTCACTGCTCCTGCGTTTTTAGGTCACCCTCGATTTACTTTTCACAGTGGTGGGTGGTGTGTTTTCCCCCAGGGGAAGGTCTTTCTATGATGTCAAACCAGTGAGGGATTTGCTTGACATGTGCACCGTTGCACCACAGGCCCGCCTATTTTTCTCCCTTTTGAGATAAGGTTTAACTGGTCCGTGGCGATGAAGTTACGGACGCAGATCGTGATCCCGCATACCCGGGTTCGAAACACAGCTGCGCGCAATTTGGCAGCATACCGCGTTGTGTTGGTTTTTTTTCACGAAATGGTATGTATGGGTGCCGGTCTTTCACACAGCAATGGCAAAACTACTAAACATAAACTTGCCAAGAGATCACAACAGCAAAAATGCTGGTGTTAACTGCAATGTCATGTAAAAGGATTGGTAACTAACATTTTTAACGTATTATCCATTATCCCATCATGGGTTTTAATGAGTGGGGGTGGGTAGGTTGGAGATCATAACATTCTCGGGTATAATATTTGGTCATATTGCTCAGCTATGCAGCGGACATTCGTACTAGTCTACTTGAATCAGAAGCGGGTGTCGTTTTTCTAAACCAATCAGGCAAATGTTCACTAAGATTTTCAAGCCTTTGCAGCCAAAGCCAGGTTTAAAATAAATAAATAACCACATGCATGTATTCTCTAATTACTTGGGTGTAACCCTGGCTTAGGAGTTAACGTCTTTCTCCGTAATCCCATATATCCACACGAGGAACGTAACTTGCGCGAGAATCGGTAGCGGTTCTCGCCGCGTTGGTAACTTAGGGATATGTGAGCCGGTCGCTCAGAAAGCAATGGCAAACTACTGAGCGTAATCTTGCCTAGTACATCAACAGCAGCTGGAAAATGCTGGAAAATGTTGACTGTAAGGGATATGCAACAACAAAAAATATAGACATATGACTTGCAAGTATGCCATCAGACCGAAGAATAATTCTTGTCACAACACCTCCCGGAATGGATGATATGCATAACTTCTACCACTTCACAAAACTACCGCAATTTGGGTTTTTACATTGCAGTTGCCTGATATCACTCGCCTTACCTTTGACATGTTTTTCCTCTCGGAATGTTCCTCTAAAGCACTCAATTCTCTCCAGCTAGCTAGCTGAAAATAAGTTGACGCTGCTGAAGAAAATAACAGGATTTAAAAAAAAAAAAAAAACACACACACACAAGGCACTTTATCTGGCACACCTGATCAACGTCAGACCGTCTGACAGCCCGAGCATTCATTTCCGGTGAATGTTGCTCAATTTTTCACAAGAAGAAAATTGCTATTCCCTCGGCTGAACTCTTTTTCTCCCTCCCTCAAACATACACACCACGTGCCTAGGTGATTTAAAATAAACAGTAGGTTTTCGCCATCCTTGCCTGACAGGTACGCAAACTTTTATTCTCGTTCATTTCACAACCAGGAGTAACACATATATAAAAAGAGAGAAACGTTTTCCGTTTCCCTCATTATTTGAAATAATCTACATCAATATTACATGCTCGCAAATATATCTCAGCTTTATTATTCAATACTGAAGACGGTTGTGACAACTGGAAAGAACAATGTTATTAGAGACGGAGGAAGAAAATGCTGAATGCGTTTAGCAGTATGGAACGACAAGCGATCAGAGTTAGAACTCTTTCAAGATCTGATAACGCATGGATGTGGAGGAACAAGATTGTCTGCAAGGCACCGCATAGCAGATGATGATCAGATGCCCACTATATTTCCATTGTCTTCAATATTTGTAACCACTTCACCTGCTCGTGCTACGTCTGGTTTGTTTAGTTTGTAAAGCATCACTATATATCCTTCTCTCCAGTCTGCTTGTGTTTTTCAGTTTCTAAGACGCTGCTAGATCCTGTGTGTAGAAATTAAGTTGGTATGTTTATAGTGACTTTAATAGCTTCTGTAGGAATACTATCTGGACCAGCAGCTTTCCAATTCTTTAGGGGTTTAGTAGCTTTTTTTTTTTCCTTTTTAAGGAATTCCCACTGCTGATATCCATTTGCATTTATGCTGGAAGGACATCTGGAGGTATTTTGTGACGACTCAATTCACAAGATCCTCTAAGTAAAAAAGAAAAACAAACACATGTTTTCATTCGATCGTTTATGTTTATGAGAACTTTCGCATTGATGCTTAACACTGGATAGCATTCGTGTTTACTTTCTTTGTTACGGTTCTCCATAGTGCTGTTATTATTCTTGAACTCACGGCTTCCCACTCTATAATAGTGTCTAATCTGCCTTTTTAGAAAGTATCATGTAACTCCTTCACTATAAGGGGCATTATTCTTCGTACACCCTGAGAAAAATGTTACTTCACCTGTATTTAAAAACGGCTCCCTTCCGTCTTGTTTAGTATAATCCCTAAATGCCAATCTTATAATATTTCATCCCTTCCCCCTCACCCCGAACCACCACCTGTGCTTGTGCTGTCTTTCCCAATTCATATATAGTTCTAACATTCCAGGTGCCAATTCTGGAGAAGTTCAAGGTGAAAGAAGGTAAGTCGGCGATCCAGACTCCTTACGGTTTTCTCGGCACTGCGTCATATTTCTCCTGTCATCGTGGCCGGTTGGGTTTTTCAAAGTAATTGTCCCTCTCTTTTCCTTTGACTTGTTCATGGTTTATTGGATTTTTCAGCTTAAGTTTTCTACGGGATGAGGTAGCCAGTCTTTCGTTACACCTCCTTAGTCGCCTCTGACAACGTGTATGGTAGACTGCAGTGTTGCTAATCTTTCTTATCATATTGACCCCCGTAGCAGACAGACAGACAGACAGACAGACAGACAGACAGACGGACGGACGGACGGACGGACGGACGGACGGACGGACGGACGGACGGACGGACGGACGGACAGACAGACAGACAGACAGACAGACAGACAGACAGACAGACAGACAGACAGACAGATAGATATCACACAGCTGGACAGCTATCTTTCTCCAAGTGTATCTTTCATGTAGTGCTCCGATGATCTTACCAAAAGCTACAGTAGATTCATTCTTTAGTTTTCTCCCTCCCACTCCGACCCCCCCCCCCCCGCCACACACAAAAAACTCCCTTCTCTCCTGGACCCCACCATCTCTAAAATAGGCCAGATCAGATACCTAGCCTCGTAGCTTGCAGAGCGTGATGCCTCGCCAGTTACTCTTCATCTTTCTACTTCTTTCTACTCAATGCCTCTTTTCTTGAGCTGCCGTTGCTCGACCCTGGTAAGACTTGCATACAGTGTACATCCACCATTTGTTTGATAAGAAATAGGCAAGGCTGCAAGAGACTACCAGAACCAGATAACCGACATCCCTCAGAGAAAGACACTCATTAACAGAGATTCCACATCTGCGGCCTCGGATGAAACCTGTCCTGGCACGAGGGCAGCGCAAACACAATAAAGCAGCTATTTTTAAGCGGCGCGAATGCATTGAAATTATAAGCCTATACAGAATGGTGGGATTTATTTGCCAAAAACATCAGAATCTGGAATCACGAGTTTGTTTGTGCGTGTTGTGTATGTTGTGTACATCTCTCTCTCTCTCTCTCTCTCTCTCTCTCTCTCTCTCTCTCTCTCTCTCTCTCTCTCTCTCCCTCTCTCTCTCTCTCTCTGTCTCTCTCTCTCTCCTCAGTGCCTCTTTTCTTGAGCTGTCTGCGGACATTGAATACTAGAGACACTCTTGGTGTGAACATGCATGAGGCAGTGCAAATAGCGAAGGAAAGTCTTTCCAGCGGGCTGTAGTGAGCGCGATAAAGGACATTCTACGCGAAGGTGGTGTGCCCTAAAGGTTCGGCGGCTGCCTCTAGCTGGAGAAGACCCACCGGGTACGAATCATTATGTGGAGTCTAACCAAATAAAGTGCTCGAGGATAGCCCCTCTGTCTCCACATTCTGGTGCTGTGGTCGCCTAATCTTCAAGAAAGAAAACTTAGGAGGAAGAGGAGGAGAAACAGAGTGCTTGTTGTGTATATTAATAATCGATTGACAGCTTGAAATGGAGAACTGGAGGTCATACAGGCAACATTGCAAAGTATCAGCCCATTAGGAAGAACTTGGAAGCAACAGAGATGTGGTTCCAGAGACGAATGTTGCGAATTCCTTGGACTGCCAGAGTAACTAACAATGATTGCTAATGAAACTAGAACAGTATATACAACAATAAAAAAGATACAAATAGCTTTCTTTGGTCATGTGATGAGAAGAGAGGCATTGGGGAACATCGTAACGACTGGAAAGATCAAAAGAGAGAGAGGCAGAGGCCGTCCATGAGAAACTATGCTGGAAGGATTGAGACGGGGGTATGGAGGAATATCAGCAGCAGAGTTGATCTAACCAAAGACATAAATATGTCAAGAGACATGAACGCATACGCCAGCTGGCATGGCACTCGATGATGATGATGATGATGATGATGATGATGATGATGATGATGATGATGATGATGATGATGATGATGCTGATGATGATGATGATGATGAGCCCATCCACAGGATGTTGAGAATTTATTGTGTCTCTGGCTTCGGTGCACACACGCTTTGACTCTTGTCGTCCTAATGTGTTCATACACTGTGCTGAAAATATCCTTGGATCACTTATTGAAGGTGTGATCATTTATATACAACATGTCCTGCTTGTGTTAGTTACAAGAACTACATATTTGTGTGATCTACGCAAACTGTGTACCTATATTATCTAAGGAAACTAAGTACGTGTGTTATCTACGCGAACTACCTATGTTATCTACGCGAACTAAATACCTATGTGGTCTACACGAACTACGTAGCTATGTGATCTAAGCAAACTAACTATCTATATAATCTATGCGAACTAAGTACCTGTTAATAATAGATAGGAACTATCTACTTGAGAAATAATATATAGGTATCCACTTGTGTGGTTTACACGAACTAAATACTTATGTGATCTTCACGAACTATGTATCTATGTGATCTACGCCAACTACCTACTTATGTGGTCTACGCGAACTAAGAAATATATAGTGATCTCCAGGAACAATCTACTTGGGTAATAATATACAGGAACTATCTACTTGTGTGATCTCTAATAACTATTTAGTTGAGTAATAATATGCAGGATCTATGTACGAGTGTGATCTCTAGGAACTATTTGCTTGGGTTATAATATATAGGAACTATATACTTGTGTGATCTCTAGGAACTATTTACTTGAGTAATTAAATACAGGACCTGTCTACGCGTGTGATCTCTAGGAACTATTTGCTTGGGTTATAATATATAGGAACTATATACTTGTGTGATCTCTAGGAACTATTTACTTGGGTAATTAAATACAGGACCTGTCTACGCGTGTGATCTCTATGAACTATTTAGTTGGGTAATAATATACAGGAACTATCTACGTGTGTGATCCATCGGGACGATCTATTTGTGTGATCTATGAGAACTATCTGATTGTGTTATCTATGGCAGGAGACGGAAGCCTTTAGGTAGGCATTTGCGAGAGGCATGAAGGTGATGCTTAACAAACCGAATACCTACAAGCTCCCAATCTCCCAGGTGGCCGGTTTCAACTGAATTAACAACATGATCCTTATCCAGCAGATACCGCATTCCTCACAACCACTACCAACTTACAGTTAGAACATATAAGAAACATGTCAGCTCGATCTGGCGTTTACCCGCGTCATGAGGCAGTGGGAAGTACGGAAAACAGGATGCAGCATGTGAGGCAAACGAGCAGGTATTCGATAAATTATGAGGCACCAATGTCTTTTCCATACGCTGAGTCAAAAAGCATGTTTTTTAACAAACGCTATGATTTTCCCCGTATTTTCTCTCTCTTTAACATCTCTTTTTGCTTGGAGTAGAAGTGGAGGATGAACAACATTTCTTGCAAAACAGGAAAGGCAACACGAAACAGGCAAGATAAGTTGAAGGAAATTGACGCTTTTAGAGATTTTGAAATTGAAATAATAACAATATTAATCAATGATATCCGTAATAGTGGAGTCATTGCTAATGGCGTATCAAAATTCATATTAATAGCTCTGCTTCAGAAAGCAGGTGTTTTAGAATGTTAAGATCGTGGCACAACTGGTCTTGTGTCATTTGAAAACACTGTTATGGACTATAATTATGAGAAGTGGAAACAAGATTAAGACAAAAACTAGCGACAGCAATATAGATATGTAGAGGAAAATGGCATAAACTATGCAATTTCATTGCACAAAAAGGGCGTTAGACAAGGATGTGCCCTATCTCTTGATTAGCTTTTATTATTAAATGTTTTGCATATCCTTTACATGACATCGCTGTCAACATCAGCATCTATCAGCTGTATGTTGATTTCTTGGCAAGATTACGCTCAGCAGTTTGCCATCGCTTTCTGAACGACCGGCTCCATACTCTCATAAGTCACTGGCGCGACTCGAACCGCTTCAAATTATCGTGCGCTCACGTCAACCACGAGAGTATTCGGGGTTACGGAGGAAGCTGCTAACTCCTCAGCCAGGGAGCGCGGCAGCTTTTATTATACAGTTAGCAAATAATGAGGTATGACGAAAGCATGCCAGGGATCTCCGTTGCTGGTCACACAATATTAATAACTGTGTTATGCTAATGACACTGTTGTGATAGCAACAAGTGAGAAGGAATCGTCTATATGCTGATGATACTTTCTTGATAGCAACAAGGAATCTTCAAAATGTTGATGATACTTTCTTGATAGCAACAAGTCAGAAGAAACAACTGAAAATTATTGGGTTAAACGGTTGTAGAAAGTGAAACAAATGAATATCAATTTGAAAACAAAAAATATGAAGGGAGAAGTAATGGTAATTAAAAAGAAATCATCCATCCATCATGTGCCATGCTGGAAAGCGTGGGCGGTCATGACTCGCCATTTCACTCGATCACCAGAGTCGTGGATCAGCTCAGTGTTCCTGTCACGACCATGCCATGTGGCCAAGCCATCCAGGTATTTACTTCTCGGTCTTCCCCTAGGTCGGTTCCCTTTGATCTTGCCAGTTGTCACAAAGTTCTCCAATTCATTTCTTCTCATAACATGTCCAAAACCAAAAATTTTGACTGTCTACGTCTAATTTAGATATTGTATCAAATTTTATAAGAAAATGCCGTTGGAACTACATCGGTCATGTATTCAGAATGGACAAGACAAGACTCCCTTACCAAGCCTTCCTATGGCCACCGGTAGGGAAAAGAAAACGGGGAGGACCAAGAGAGACCCTGCGTAGAAACATCATCAGAGAAGACTCATTCATAAACATCCAAGATCTACAACAGGTAGCAGCGAACCGCCAGGCATGGAGAGACAGGACTTCTGCCCTATGCGCCGCCTTGGGCTCAAGAGGAAAGACAAACTAACTAACGTCTAATTTCTCTAATCATTTTACGATTTTCATTTCTGTAAAATGTTGAAATATCATAGGACAGCCAAACTGTATAATATACATGTTTTGAAATAGGCTCAGACAAATAAAGACAAATTACCACAAACATCAGGAAGAGACAGCTGTCATCTGCGGCCACAGTATGAGAAAATAAACTAAACTACAGCATGTGACAGCTTAAAAGATTTATGGAGAGAGAGAGAGAGAGAGAGAGAGAGAGAGAGAGAGAGAGAGAGAGAGAGAGAGAGAGAGAGAGAGAGAGAGAGATAAAGCAATGGCAAACTACTGAGCGTAATCTTGCCAAGAACATCAACAGCATCTGAAAATGCTGATGTTGACTGCAACGTAATGTAAGGGATATGCAACTTTTCAAACAAAAATTACCCAGCGGGTGAGTTATTTAATAAGATTTCCAAACGTGATACGCATCTCTCTCTCTCTCTCTCTCTCTCTCTCTCTCTCTCTCTCTCTCTCTCTCTCTCTCTCTCTCTCTCTCTCTCTCTCTCTCAAATGTATCTATCATTCCGCCATCTGCCCGTAAAGGAAACAACATATTAGTCAATCTGCCACCACTTCATATGACATAATAATCTAAACATAATTGTACTAGCGAGAAGAAGGGCGGGTTAGAATGAAGACATCTGGCTGCAAGATAAACATACATAAAACATGGTCGTCAAGTACCAGATGTTTAAACCACGGAAAGATAACGTGCAATACTGGAATGCACAGTAAAATAGATGGACTGACACAAGCATGGAAGTGGAGTATTTGTTAACAAGACGATCCGTATACTGTACTGTAGAAGAAACGTGTGCGGAGCTGGATATACGCATTTTTTTTAAAAATTCGTATATCCTTTACAGGACATCGCTGTCAACAGCAGCATCTTTCAGCTATCTGTTGATTTCTTGGCAAGATTACACTCAGTAGTTTGCCATTGCTTTCTGAGCGGCCAGTTCAGTTATCCTGCAAGTCACCAGCGGGAGTCGAACCGCTTCCAGCTCTCGCCCGCTACGAGACTCTGCGTGATAAACGGGATTACGGAGAAAGTGTTGTAACCCCTCGGCCAGACAGACCAGCGGATATACGCATACGTAGTAGGAAAACCAAGAGTTCATGTGTGAGTACGAGGACTTAGGGCAGAAATACGGGTATTGCGAGGGTAGAGATACGGGCAGAGGCAGGAGCGAGAACGCAGGCAGACGAACACACACAAACACATACCTACACACGTGTTACATTACTTACATGTCCATTTACAGAACGTCGCAATAAACCCCAGTATTTTTGGCTGTTTGTGATTTACCAAGCAATTTCTACGTTCAGTAGTTTGCCATTCATTAAGGCGTAGCTGTGGCAAAAGGATTACGGACGCAATTCATAATCCGGTATACTGCGTTCGAAACACAGCTGCGGGCGATTTGAAAGCAGACCGCATTGCGTTGGTTTGTATGGACTCGGCATTTCGGGGAAATGTGACGCACATTCACTGTTCTAAGCCACAGTACAGTGCCTGCATGTCAGGATACACGTAAATATAACTCAATGGCAGATACTGTCCCGGAACCTTGAACACTTAATATATGCTAGATGTCGTTATAATAAAGAGGTGTGAGCAGTTCCGTTACTTGCCGCCCTTCTTTCGCAGTTCACTTCCAGAAATTGTGAATATTAGCCGATACCCGATTGACAAAACTGGGTAGACTCCAACGATATTACATACATATAAGGAGCTGAGTGGACTCGAGGTATGGTGTCCGCCTCGAGTGCTGGAGGTACCGGGTTCAAGCCCCGATGAAGGCCGGGATGTTTTTTTCACGTGGACTTCTAGTAAACAAAAATTGCCCCTGGCCTCTGGGTAGTGAGATCGGATGCCCATGTGTATTGTTGCGCACGGAAAAAATTCCTTGGCAGTTGGAAATCGAAAAAGAGTAGCCTAACAACGCTGCCCGGGCAAAATTTCGAGTTAAAAATCTACCCAAAGTATTTCAGGATCCTCGCCGGTGCTACAGAGTTCGTGCACTGAACTGAGATTCTCCGGACTCAGGCTTGGGTTAGGAGCACTTATGGGTTACATCCATGCGCCGTGATGTTGATCCGTCGACTAAACTAACTAAACAGATATTACATACGCTAGATCTCGATATACTGAAGTGGCGTGCCCATTTTCCGACACTACTGATTTATTTGTAACCACAGATAATTTCCTTAACATCGAAATAGTGCCGGATACCCATTTAGTAAGGCCCCAGACCCCAGAGTCTTCTTACAGGATAGGAAAAGTCCTGACACTACTGGCGATTTGCAAGAGTCTCGGCAGCCCTGTGGCATGTCAGCGTAGTTGATAAGGAGCTTTGCTGATAATGTCAAGAGCATGGTCAGACGAGTGTTCGATGCCTGTATTCGTCGTCTCGCTAAGTGAGCCACCTATGCCTCCGTGCATTCAGGCCCACAACGTGTGATACCACCTACTCCTCCGTGCATTCAGGCCCACACAGTGCGATACCACCTATTCCTCCGTGCATTCAGGCCCACAAAGTGTGATACCACCTATTCCTCCGTGCATTCAGGCCCACAAAGTGTGATACCACCGATTCCTCCGTGCATTCAGGCCCACAAAGTGTGATACCACCGATTCCTCCGTGCATTCAGGCCCACAAAATGTGATACCACCGATTCCTCCGAGCATTCAGGCCCACAAAGTGTGATACCACCGATTCCTCCGTGCATTCAGGCCCACAAAGTGTGATACCACCTATTCCTCCGTGCATTCAGGCTCACAAAGTGTGATACCACCGATTCCTCCGTGCATTCAGGCCCACAAAGTGTGATACCACCGATTCCTCCGTGCATTCAGGCCCACAAAATGTGATACCACCGATTCCTCCGTGCATTCAGGCCCACAAAGTGTGATACCACCTATTCCTCCGTGCATTCAGGCCCACAAAGTGTGATACCACCGATTCCTCCGTGCATTCAGGCCCACAAAGTGTGATACCACCGATTCCTCCGTGCATTCAGGCCCACAAAGTGTGATGGCACTATCACATCACAGACCCACTGCAGGAAACTGCTTCGAGATACATCATCATCATCATCAAGTGCCCTGCTGGCTGGCGTGGGCGTTCATGGCTCTCCCCGGATCTCGGTCTTTGGTGTTCTGGATCAACTCTGCTGATGATGGTCCTCCATGCCACCGTCTCAATCCATCCTGTATCATTTCTCTTTGTCTGCCTATGCCTCTCTTCCCCTCGATCTTTCCAGTTGTCACTATGTTCTCCAATGTCTCTCTTCTCATCACATTACGAAAGATAAGCTGTTTGTCTCATTCTTATTGTTGTATATAGTGTTCTAGTTTCATCAGCCTCTTTTTCCTCCGAAGTCGGAGAGTGTCTGCCTGTACGGCGAGGAACCACCAGTCTGCACACCAATAAGCCAGACATGGGACAACGGATACTCACGCAAAACTCAGGTCCTGTATGACATCACACTGATGTTGGACAACAGGATGCCTTCATCCGACATACAGGACTTCGCGTTGGAGCTCAAGCCAACGAACACAAGCAAGCAAGCAAGCATCAGCCTCTTTCAGGCAATCGTTGTTAGTTACTCTGGCAGTCTAAGGAATTCGCAACATTCGTCTCAGAAACCACATATCTGTTGCTTCTAAGTTCTTCCTAATTTGTTCATTTAAATTCCAAGATTCACTGCCATACAAACTGGTTCTATGTAACATTTCAGCACTCTCTACCTTACATTGATAGATAGCGACTTATTGCATAAGAAACTCTTCATTTTCTTAAATGCGGATTTTGCCTGCCTTATTCTGCTCTTAATCTCTGTTGTACATCTTCCATCTGATGTTATAAATATCCCTATGTATTTAAAATTATCCACTTGGTTAAGAATTGTCCCTTCTATTTCTATGTCACATGTTGGTGTCACATATTAGGATACATGTATTTGTTATTTAATAACTACAACTATACTTGGCTGTACTGTGTTGCTAACTACAGGCGACCATGGCTCACCATCTACAAGCCAGTCTCGAATGAGGTCTGCGTTTTATTTCCTTATTATGCCATTTCGACAAATCATCCAGGCTTTTGTATATCTCATCATCATCATATGCCATGCCGATTAGCGTGGGCGGTCATGTTTTGCCTTCTCAAACAAACATCAAGAGTTGTGGATCTGCTCTGTGTTCGTCTCGGCTATGCCACATGGTCAAGCCATCCAGGTAATTACTTCTCTCCTTTCTCTTGTTCTTTTCTACTAAATGTTGCCAGCTGTCACCAAGTTCTCTAGTTTGTTTATTTTCATAACGTTCCCAAATAATATGACAGTCTACGTCTGATTTATCTAATCAGTTTACGGGTTTCATTTGTTTCTTGTAGGATTTGCTAATTGGTTTTTCTGTGTCCATAGCGTTCTTTGCATTTTCCTCAGAATCCCCATTTCCACTGCCATTAGATGTTTTTCAGCTTGTCTGCTCATTGTCCACGTTTCCCATCCGTATAAAAGTATAGGTTCTATGTATGTTCTATACACTTTTTCTCAAGTCAGTTAACAGCTTGTTATTGGTCAGTATATTTTCCGTCTTGCAAAAGACTACCTTTACAATGAATATTCTTGTTATGATCTCTACATCTTCCATCAGATGTTATGAGTGTTCCGAGATAGTTTTACCTATTCACAACAGATATACACACATTTATTCAGCGCCCTCAAAACCAACCCTTTGACCTGCAGACATATTTCTGCTGGCTTGGCTATAAACAGGTGAGGCCTGTATGTTTTCCCGCGTGTCTGGTACCCTGCAGGACGTCTACAGAAAAAATGGGTTTCCTGGCGATGTTTGTGTGTTGTGCTTCAGGTGATACCAGCACAGCTGCTGACATAAAACACACGCCTCAAGACAAATGTCTGTGTATCTGTCACGTTCTCCCTGCGTTCAATATAAGCGCTTTATCAAAGGTGAAAATATTTCTTTGATATTCTTGATGGGCGCCTGTGCGGATGGAAGAAAGTGGTGAGTGGCGTGGGCAATAAGTAAGCTAGTGTGCTAGGTAGCAATGAAAGAACGAGTGAACAACCAGAATTAAAAAGATCCAGGTAGATAGAGCTAATAGAGGTAGGGTAGAAACTAAATGGGTGAACATTAGAGAGAGAGAGAGAGAGAGAGAGAGAGAGAGAGAGAGAGAGAGAGAGAGAGAGAGAGAGAGAGAGAGAGAAACGAACGAACAAATTGGGCACGCAGGCCCGTCTTACATTCGGCCCTTCCAATCACTCATCTTTCGTTCATCAATAATGCATTATACATTCACATAGGAAAAAACATTGTCAAATGAATGTTGTAAACATAAATAATACATATTACCATGTTGTGAGACACATACCCCAACAATCCACCCATCCCCCATCTACCCACACATCCCCCACCCAACCACACACACATGCTCAGGCACACATACCTTCCCCCACCCACACATCCCACACCCACAGACACCCCCTACCCACTCACATCTCCCCAAACATACACACACACACACATTTCCCACCCATCACACAGCCCCCCCCCCCCACCACACACACACCCCCAGGCACACATACATACACCTGCCCACCCATCACGCACCCACACATCCCCAAACCTACACGCATCTCCCCACCCATCCCATAACCCATCAACACTCACCCACCCACATATCGTTCACCACACACGCACAGACACCCAACCACCCAGTCAAACATGCATCCACCAACCACACATCCCCCACCCACACACACATATATCCCCGCCAAACCACACATCACGCACCTACCCACACACAAAACTAGCACCCACCCACACATCCCCCACCCACACAATCTCCCCCACCCACGAACACAATCTCCCCCCACCCACACATCCCCCACTTTCACACATCCCCCACCCACACAATCTCCCCCACCCACGAACACAATCTCCCCCCACCCATTCACACATCTCACATCCCACCCATCCCCCAACCTACACACACTCACCCACCCACACATCCTCCACCCACCCACACCCCCCCTACCAGAGAGGGGGGGGGGGTCAGAGAGAGCGACAGGGGAGATCAAAGAGATCAAAAAGAAGAGAACGAAAAATAGGAACAAAGTGAATAAGAGAGAGAGAGAGAGAGAGAGAGAGAGAGAGAGAGAGAGAGAGAGCGCGAAAGAGAGAGAGAACAAGGGAGAAATAAAGCAAGAGTGAGGGGGAGAGTAACAGACTACTCAAGCGAAAGAGGGAGAGAAAGAGGGAGGGGGAGAGAAAGAGTGTTAGGTGCGTGCATGCGCTAGCACATGCGTGTGCGGGCGTGTGTGTGTGTGTGTAAGTATAAACGAAACAGGCTGCACACGTTCTGCTAAATCTGGCAGCGGCATGACTTCAGCCAGGTAGGTACTATAACTTAATTCTAACATTTTTACCTGAGCTTCCCTTTAAACATTCAAGAAAGTAATTTATTTATTTTTTTAGGGGGGGGGGGGGGGGGCCGCGGGCCGGGGGGGGGGGGAAGCGGGGGGTGGGGAGCGGGGGGAGAAGAGGAGGAGGATAATTCCACTCATACAACTATTTCTTCCCACGCCGCTTGACGGCAAAATTGGAAGATGATGATGATGCCCTAGAGGAGTCATCATGCTGTCTAAAAGCTAATATTGTTATATAAGATTAGCGTAATCGCGACATAATGCTGATATTGAAAGACACACAAGCGCGCATACATACACGAGGGGAAGTCAATAAGTAAGTCACACGTGGCTGTAGAAAAATAACTAAATATGATAACAACTTGAAACTAGTTTATTGTTATACATACATTGTCCCTTTATTCTCAAGATAATTTCCACCAACATTGATGGACTTATCCCATCGTTTTATCCGTCCTCCCAAACCGGCTGCATAGATCTGCGTGCTCTGTTTTTAAACCACATTTTCACTACACATTCAACTTCGGCGTCATTCGCGAAATATCTCCCGCCAAGGTGGGTTTTCAGTGGACCAAACAGGTGGAAATCGCTAGGGGCTAAGTCGGAGCTGTAAGGTGGATGTTCCAGAACGTCCCACCTTAGTTGATTAATTTTCTCCTGGGTTAATCGAGTCATATGTGGTCTGGCATTGTCATGACGAAACAACACTCATCTAGTCAGCAGTCCTAGAAATTTCAATCGATCATGCATTATGCCGTATGCTGAACCATGTAAGCACCCTATTGCAGATGCTACAGAGTCTACCGTTGCTCGCCTGTCACATCTAATCATCTCCTCTACCCGCTGCACGGATGCTTCTGTTGCAATCTCAACAGGACGACCAGATCGGATTTCATCAACAATTTTAGAGCGTCCTTGAGAAAATGTTTCTACCCAGCTATGCACCGTTTTACGGGACAAACATTTCTCAGCATAAACAGGAAGCATTTCGTTATGAATGATCTTTGCAGGCAGTCCTTTTGCCCACAAAAAACGAACAGCTCTTTGCTCTTTGGTTGTACACGCCGTAAGTACTGTCTCCATTTTGTTTATGCGCTGAGCATGCACATGCGACACCTAGCGCCACCTGACGAACGGGAATATAAAGTTCGATGTTGCTGTCACCTAATGACACCTGTAGAAAACGCCAACTACATTTACCTACCATTCCACAGAACTGTGTGACTTACTTATTGACTCGCCCTCGTATATATGGGTGTGTGCATGAGGGAAATGACATTTTGGAAAGGGGTGGAGGTGACATTCTGAACATATGATGAAAGGGTGCATGGGTGATAACAGGTTGAGAACCACTGGACTAGCAGGTGCAACTCGTCTGCGTTGATTTAAGGTATTTTAATGCGCTCACAGTTCACTGGGCATATTTGTTTATTTTATCGGATTAATGTTATGCTAGATTGCAATTTGCCGAGTTAAGCCAAGAACAGACATCACAGCACTCGAGACATCCCAATACGTTCTCCGTCCTTATCTTCAACAGCCAGCGAAGAGTCCCAATACTACTATTAACAATAGCGTTTATCGAACCCTTTGAATTACTTCGTTTTAACTCGTTAAGTTCGATGAATTGCCGTTCAGGTAATCTGAGCCCTGAAAACGGGATTGCGTCAAACATGAATGAGAGAGGTGATACTGTGTGTTTTGTGTTTGTGTGCTTTGGGAAAAGTAATTGTCTTCAAAAGTTAATAACATTGTGTTCATATCATATTGCTGCTGCTGTTGCTTCTTCTTCTTCTTCTTCTTCTTCTTCTTCTTCTTCTTCTTCTTCTTCTTCTTCTTCTTCTTCTTCTTCATCTGCGTTCCTCTGTGGATTATATCTCCAATACGGTGGACTCCTTTGACAAAGCATCTTGATCACCTAGACTTCGCTGATCACACTGCCCTCCTGTCACACACATGAAATCCGACGCGAGATGAACTAAACACACCGAATGTGAGGTCATAATAATTAGGTCTAAAAATTCACAGGGGAAAGACAAAGCTAACGAGAATAAACACACAATTAACAACCCGATCTCCCTTGATGAACCTCACTGCAAGAAGCGGAATGATACAAAGACAAAGCTAAAGAGAATAAACAAACAATTTAACAACCCGATCTCCCATGATGAACCTCACTGCAAGACACAGAATGATACAAAGACAAAGCTAAAGAGAATAAACAAACAATTTAACAACCCGATCTCGATACAATTTTGTAGGTAGTGATGTAGGCACAGATAGAGGAGGCGGGTTATTTAAATTAACCTTAGTTCACATGTCCACCCAGCCTAACATGCGTACCAGCAAATATCCGGGGATAGTGAACGCGGGTGATACTAACCACACTACCATCGAGTGCCGACTGATCTATGAAAGAATCGGGTTATCACTATATACCAAATACGACTAACAGGGTGCAAACGAGTCCTTTACTGTACTACCCTTGCGCCAATACCCACTGTAACTCCCTCTTTCAGTGTTATTAGATAATATGGAAGTCAGCATGGAAGAATGGATAAGAGTGCACGGTGTGCTGCTGTCGAAGTAGCAGGTTCAACCACAACACCGGTCATTTGAACTAAAATGTTGACTTCTCGACCTTGACTTGGGGATGTATATTTCAAGTACCTCAGTAGTCGAAGTGAGTTTGTCTGATAGCGAGGGACATTGTTAAGCAAATCTAATCCATATATAAAAATCAGTCCAGTGCACTATAAATAGTAGCATATTTATGGACTATGCGTAAGGTCAAATCGAGCGAACGCAAAAAAAAAAAAAAAAAAAAAAGCACGCGATCGCCTTATAACCCATCCATATATTATTTACAAGAAACACCTGCTTGGGATAGGACGATAGTAGGAACTGAGAGAGTATTAAACAGACTAGACACATTGTTAGCGGGAGGTTGTTAGTTTCATAGGAAATAAACAGACCTGGTCACAAGTTGAAGTTAATTTGTTCCTTCCAAATACAGATTCACTGATGTGCCAGGGTCGAGGTTTATACTAAGACATATCTTTCACTCTACGCAAGACGTCATGATCATGGACAGACACTGGCTAACAAAGGCAAGATCGACCAAGGTCTCTGCTGTGATTAAGCCTGTCGAGTCCTATAAACTGCGCAAGCTACGAGACAGTAACAGAATCACAGAAATTATCCCACAGTACCCGAGTCTTGTACTCATCGCTTGGAGAGCTCACGGACATGAAATAAATTATTTAAATAATAGTTCCCAATTCTTTAAGTCTTACAATAGTGGGAAAAGGCCCAATTGATTGAGATCTATAACAACAACGATAGCAACAACGAAAATAACAACTTGTATCAAACTTGCTTCTTCGGAATCGGGTTGGAATCTTGATGCGCATTCAGCTGTCAATGTTCCTGATGTTTATTGATTCTTTTTATTTCTGTTCACGGTCTTATGTTTGTGTAATTAAATGTCTGTATATTTATGCCTCGTGTTGTTTCATTGGCCTCGAAGGATCCTCGCGATGGATTATCTTTTCGCGGTAAAGGATATTTGGCTTCTCTCTCTCTCTCTCTCTCTCTCTCTCTCTCTCTCTCTCTCTCTCTCTCTCTCTCTCTCTCTCTTTCTCTCTCTCTCTCTCTCTCTCTCTCTCTCTCTCTACTTTCCATCTCCGTATGTGCGCACGCGTATGTGTGCATGCGTGCGTTTGTATGTGTGTGTGTGTGTGTGTGTGTGTGTGTGTGTGTGTGTATTTGCCCATATTTTGAGATAATATGTAGATAGTATGTTTAGATGCCCCAACTAGCAGAGCGCCATAACAGTGTTGTCTCACATCCAGCTGATCAGTACAATCAGTAGACCTTTGATTCCATGTCTAAGCTTAATCTAGCTCCTTATTTCAGGCCTTCGTGTTACTGTCCAGCTTCCCAATGTCAACAGATATCATGTATACTGCTACATCTACTGAAACCACTGGACATCCGACTTTAGGGACAGGAGGGAGGCTTCGATGGGTGTACCAAATTAGCCAGGCAGGTATAGTATAATATCATTTACTGATGCCTGAATGTGTACACAGGCGAAGGGCTTATTTGTCTCTTCATCTTAGGATAGAAGAGGAATCAGACAGACAGACAGACAGACAGACAGACAGACAGACAGACAGACAGACAGACAGGCAGGCAGGCAGGCAGGCAGAAAGAAAGAAAGAAAGAAAGAAAGAAAGAAAGATAGAAAGAAAGAAAGAAACGTGTTACCTAGGACAGGTGAAATCTCTAGCATTTACCAAACCTACAGCACGTCTGCCTTAAAATTCCCTTTATTGTGCTACCTGTACATCCCTATGTATTTTCTACAACTATATTACCACTCCTAGGATCCCGCACACTCCTCCCCTTCCCCCTTTTTTTCCTTCTTTCGTTTTGTCTGAATGTTAAATCTGTCTTCAACAGAGAAATTTATCCAGCAACTTCCTCTTCCACCGTTGTCTCCTCAACCTGGTAAACAGGGCTGGTTAGGAACGGGACTTTAACTCTTTCAAGTCCTAGGCAGAAGGCGATGTGTGTATTCGCTCTTTATCTTGTGAATCTCGACGATCGCATGCTTCGTTGCTATTTTTAACGTGTGGTCAAAGTACGCTAAAGAAATCTGGCTTCCTCTGTGGATACTCCGATGTATGTTTTATACACAGTTCATTAGAAAGTAATGTGCTCGGGGGTTTTCATAGTGATGATTCTCTCATTCTCTCTCTCTCTCTCTCTCTCTCTCTCTCTCTCTCTCTCTCTCTCTCTCTCTCTCTCTCTCTCTCTCTCTCCTGTGAGTATGTTCTAACACTCAACAAAGTTTAAATAGAACATTAATGGCTCGACATTCGTGATTGTTTTTTTGTTTTTTTAACTCTAAATACAAGAAAGGGAATTTACGAGGCAGACTCTAAGCTCAATCATAAAGTGTCTACTGTAAACGCCTAATTAAATATAAAAACCAACACACTATTTTCAATACCCGAGGAAATAGGAAGTATAACCTACTAGCCTCAATGGAGACTACACATTCAGGTAGACGCGATTAGCCGGCAGGTTGGCAATGCTCCAGGTCGAGTCAGTTCAAGACAAGATCCAGTTGTTTCCTGCTTACGTTTCCTGTTGATATGGTTTTTTTGTTTTTTTTTAATTTGAAGATATATTCAGCCGAATAACGTCCGAATGCATATAACTCTGACTATGTTGGAAGCTTCTTGCAAGGCAAGCACTTCATTTAGAAGTGAATTCGCAGGAACTGGTTAGCATGCCTGGATTGTGATGGTGTTTATTTTATAGGTGTCTAGTTGAAGTACCGGCTCCGTGGTGAAGGGTTTACGGGCGCAGTTCGTAATCCTGCATACCGCGTTCGAAACAGCTAGATGAGTTTTGGCAGCAAACCGTCTTGCTTTGGTATTTTTTTTACGAAATGGTATGAGTGCCGGTCGTTCAGAAAGCAATGGCAAACTACTGAACGTAAACTTGCCCAGGAAAAGTAAAAAAAAACATGCCGGGATTGACTGCTTAATGTATTTTCGTGGCCAGAATATTTCATTTTCCTCAGTTTTATTTGTCTTAATAATCAGTATCCTTCAGTATTGATATCTTGTTGAATAAATATTGTTTTACCTCATTTATGCACACTGACATTTTACTCGTAGTAAGGTTGTTCTATCTTTCCTATTGTGAAATAGCCTGGTGGAAATCGATCGGAGGTAAACATAATCTTCGAGGCTCCCCCAGATCCTGAGCGTACACATTAAGTACGTTAAAGAGAAATCAGCAGATGAACATCTTAAAGAATAGGTATTAATAAAACTGGTAAGATCGAGGGGAACAGACCAGAGGGAAGACCTAGAAGCAAGTACCTGGATGGCTTGGCCTTGTGGCATGGTCGAGACACAAACACGGAGCTGATCCACGACTCTGGTGATCGAGTGAGATGGCAGAACATAACCGCCCACGCTTACCGGCATGGCACATGATGGATGGATGGGATTAATAAACCAGCTGGGGCCCGAGGGCTAGATTGATGACGAACTGCGCTGATAATGTCACGAGCACGGTCGAACGAGGGCTCGACCCCAGAGCTCGTTGCCTACTAAAGTGAGGAAGCAAATGGCTATCTATTCCTCAATGCATTCAGACCTACACATTTATTTACTATTTTTGTTAAATAAAAAAAATTCCAAACATCAGAAAAACCACTCACGATGAAATATGTATGTTATGTAAATCTCTTCTGATATGCAGAAGCGAATCATGGACAGTTAGCAGAGAAATGAGGAATTATGTGATAGCTGTAGAGAAGAATTATCAGAATACTGAACGGATATACAGAGTAATTAATGGAGTTATCTCGAAAGATGCTAACTCACACAGAGAACTGGCTACAGACAGAAGGTCTGCATAATTTGGGCATACCGCTGGAAGTGGAAAGCTGGATTGGAGAGAGAGAGAGAGAGAGAGAGAGAGAGAGAGAGAGAGAGAGAGAGAGAGAGAGAGAGAGAGAGAGAGAGAGAGAGAGAGAGAGAGAGAGAGAGAGAATATGCTGGACAGGGTGATATCATGAAATGGAGGAACATCAGTGATGGAGCTACTCAGACATGGAAGGGTATTTAAGAGCTGCAAGTTGCAACAGGAGTAAGTTAATTTTGAGAGGGAAGGTTATTCTTAGTGAGGAGAAATTAGTTTTGAGAGAACATTTTGAGATAGAGTTAGTTTTTGAGTTTCCACTTCGAACTAAAGTTGAGTTTTTGAACAAAAGTCAGTTTTGGAAAGTTAAGTTCCGAAGTGAAACCTTGCAACAGGACTGAATTATGAGGAATGAGGACAGAACAAACTGAAGTGTGGAGATAGCAGATAACAGACAGCATATAACATATAGCAGAAAGGAGATTGCATATAGCACAGAGCACAAAGAATTAGTCTGCAGTTCAAGTTAGAGTGAGGAAGGGGGTGTGCCGGAAGTTTAACTATTCAGCTGGTAGTTCACATCTAGAGTCAGATCAGAGGAAATCAGCTGAGAGGAAAGAACTTGTGAGTTAGGGTGTGCTGCTTTGAGTTCAGCAGCTTGAAGTTGAAGTTCGAGAGTTTTTATTCTGTTTTGAGTTTTTATAGTTTTTGATGTTTGTGGAGTGTTTTGGGGTACATGGGAGTTCAGCAGCAGGGCCTGCTGAGAGTTTATCAGTCTGGCCCAGAGAACTCAGTTCGGACGTTTGTTTTCCTATGTGCCAATGTGATCAGCGTTTTATTGTGAATGGCCTGTTTGACAGCATTGGTGAATTTTGCTTAATAACGTGCTATTTCTGGACATGGTGTTTATCTTTAGTCCAAACATTAGAAAAATAAGGATTTACGCTTGTTGACAGATTTTCGGTGTAACACAAGTCAATTTTGAGGAGCAGATCACGTGATAACCAATAATGAACCATAATACGACGGGGTCAGCACACGGGGAGACAGGGCTTTTACAGTTTGCCCTTTCTTTCTCCATCCTCCCTTTTCACCACTCTAGTATTCGACTATCCCCACAATTTCCCTACTTAGGGGGTGGGAGGTTCGAAATAAGCAGAAGAAATCAGACTGATCTGAGTAAATGTAGATGGTATGAGGCGCTGGCAGTCAAGAAAGCAATGGCATAACAACTGAACGTAAAATTGCCACGAAATCACAAACAGCCAAAAAATGAAATGCTGGGGTTGACTGTGACATCTTGTAAAGGATTTGCAATTAACTGTATTTTAAACCTGCAAGACAGCAGGATTTTTTTTTTTCTTTTCATACTGCTTCCTTTCCTGTTTGTGACCTTTCCTATTTGGGTGACCCCACCAGAAGCCAGGCTACCCTTGATCTATTCCATCCGACTTGGGGAAACCCTGCCAGTACCTTCGCTGCCGTCGGCATAGCGTGTGGGGTCATTAGGACACGCAAGCCCTCTACCCGAACGCATAGGAAGGGAACTACTTTCTTTCTTGTCCCTTTCATGAGTTTAACAGCTTCTATAGATAAACACAGCTCCCTTAATGTTTCCGTTCTCATCACTTCCTTTCCGCTATCCGTCACGTACATGAACACCTGAGCTAGTAAACACGCCCGTGTCAATCTGCCACCGATCCAGTTTTCAACATGCATATACGTTCATGCGCACGCACGCTCACACCGCACACGCATATATACAAGCACGCACGAGGGATAAATATTCATACAGAACAATTAAGTGCCGGTTGTTTTTAGCGAAATAGAAAAGGTACATGTGTTGATTATCATTTACAACCCATCACCCATCCACTCAGCTATCTATTCACTCATCCGTCCGTCCATTCATTCATCTATCAATGTATCCACCCATCCATCTTTCTATGTGTCCATCCATCCTAACTAGGAAACTGCGTCGCTGTAGGCCACTACAAACATCCATCTTTCTATGTGTCCATGCATCCATCCTAACGAGGAAACTGCGTCGCTGTAGGCCACTACAAACATCCATCTTTCTATGTGTCCATGCATCCATCCTAACGAGGAAACTGCGTCGCTGTAGGCCACTACAAACATCCATCTTTCTATGTGTCCATGCATCCATCCTAACGAGGAAACTGCGTCGCTGTGGGCCACTACAAACATCCATCTTTCTATGTGTCCATGCATCCATCCTAACGAGGAAACTGCGTCGCTGTGGGCCACTACAAACATCCATCTTTCTATGTGTCCATGCATCCATCCTAACGAGGAAACTGCGTCGCTGTAGGCCACTACAAACATCCATATTTATTTATTTATTTTTGCACTCGCTCGCTTTGAACTCAAGCGTAGTTCATATTCACTACTTCTAGTAGTGTTGGACTGAATATTGCGTATAGATTATCTTTCCCTATTAAAAGTGTCCCTCGCCATCAGGGGTGCCCACTCCGACTTCAGAGGTACTTGTAATTTACGTCCCCAAGTCAAGAACGTGAGGTCAACATTTTAGTCCAACTGTCCGGTGTAGGGGTTGAACCCCTTACCTCGGCATCAGAACACGGGATGTTTAAGGACACGCGTTCTTATCTATTCGGCCATGCTGACCTCCATCCATATTATCTTCTCACTCTAGCTCTCTAGTTTCTGCACTTTGTCTTCAAACTTCCGCTGCTGTAGCTGTGTCCGCGCCCTATATATTCTGGTGTTCTGGATCAAGTTTGCTGATAATATTCCACCATGTTGCTGTCTCAGTCCATCCAGCATCATTTCTCTTGGTCTGCCTTTTTCCCACTTACCTTTCCAGTTATCACGATGATCTCCAATGCCTCTCTTCTCATCACATGACCAAAGAAATGACCAAAGTTTGTCTCGCTCTTACAGTTATATATAATGTTCTAGTTTTATTAGCCTCTTCCGGAAATCGTTGTTTGTTACTGCGATAGTCCAAGGAAGTTGCAACATTAGTCTCGGGTATCACATTTCCGTTGCTTCTAATGTCCTCCTAATTTGTTCATTCGCCTTCCATGCGTTCATTCACCTATCTTATTTCTGGATATCCCTCCCACTCCAAATCTCTCTCTCTCTCTCTCTCTCTCTCTCTCTCTCTCTCTCTCTCTCTCTCTCTCTCACTCCCCCCCCCCACCAACCCCCCCCCCCCCCCCCCCACACACACACACACACACACGAGCTTCACATATTTTGCAGTCGTGAAATTAACCGGCCTAGCATCATTAAGTTTATGTGTCATGTCACGACATAGGTAATTCGTCGGTGATTGTACAGTTGTATCATAGTCAAGCCATGACTTACCAGCTTAGATGACCTTCTTCTTGGTGGTTATTCTTCGTCCCTCTCTGGAGGGAAATGCACCAGAACTAGTAGTGCTCTGCTCTTACTATTCAGAAATACAGAAATGCATTTGTGTAGTTTACTTCCTCTAGACATATTCCATCCTACATATCGGGCTCTATCTAACCGTGGGTAAGGTTTTATAGCATCTCTATTGTTAGTTACCAAAAAGACTGGCGTTTTTGTGGCATCTCCTATCTTTGTTGTAAAACTGACGTTTTTGTGGCATCTCCCATCGCTGTTGTAAAACTAAGGCGCTTTTGTGGCATCTCTCATTTTTGTTATGAAACTATGTATTGTCTCAGTTTGTGTATGACTATCACAAGTTCCTCTGCTTAACAACTAAAACAAACACAACCACAAAATAAAAACGAGTAATGCAATGCGACTCGAAATTCGTCAGTTGCACATACTTCGAGGACGTTTTCATGCACACTGGTCCTATTTATCAATTATGCATTAACTAAAAACTCCACACGCCGTCTGATAATATTCCCTTGGAGGGAACAAAAGCCCTCTGAATGCTAATTCCTTATCCAAGGGTCTATAGAACAACTTGCGCAACAAGATTCGGTCTGTCGAATTGTGTAGTTTGATTTTCTAGTATTTGTCAAAAACTATTAAACCAATAAATGATGGAGTTGATTGCGACGGAGCATTTTGTCATATAAGACATTTTGGAGCATGCATATTTACAGTCTTCCGCTCAGATATTTATCATTTACTAGATCAAGTAACCGTAAGCAATACAGTACTTTGTTAAACAAATCTTATTCTCCCTATACCCCTCAGTTGGACTAAAATGTTTACTTCTCGTCCTTAACTTGGGGTCGTATAATATCTTAAGTCGGAATTGGTTCGTCTGATGGTGAGGGGCACTGGTAATAGGGAAAGCTAATCAACAAGCAAATATCAGTCCAGTGCACTAAAAGCACTAGAAGTAAGAATAACTACGCTTGAGTTCACAGCCAGCGAACGCCCAACAAAAAAACAAATGTTTTTCTTCTGTTCCCCCCTCCTCTGCTTCTTCTCTCCCCCTCCTTTGCTGGTCTTAAGAAGGTTAAAGGTGAGAGAATTGACTTCGTTCCACTAGAATATGCCCCACTTGACTCGGACTCTGTCAGGAGAACGGCCTTCACCATCGCAAAGGAACTCAATTTGTTGGTAGTCGCAATGGTTAAACGCTCGCATGCCAACTTAGTGGTTAAGAGTTCGAATCTGCATTGAGGCGAATGTTGAAAATTGACCTATGCTCCAGGTCGACCCAGCCTAAAATGGGTACACGGAGGTCCGGTGTGATAATGGCACGTCACCGAGTGCCGACTAGTCTATACAAATATTGGTTGAGCGCCGGATGGTCAATGCACCTAAGGCGTGTAAAAAAATTTTTTTACTTACGAACGCAAATCCTTCAACGATGGACCCCCAGGGTCTCAGAAAAATATTGCACCCGTGGGCTTGTTCTAATAATATATGCGCTTAAATTCTGGACACGGGTGAGCGCGTCTGAGTTGCCGACGTCGTCGTCGTCGTCGTCCACGTCGTCGTCGTCGTCCACGTCGTCGTCGTTGTATTGGAGAACTTCTTGATTAAATCAAAATTAAACCAATACACCACCCAATCGTGGGTCGTAGTGGTATCATGATGGAAGAACCCAAATTCACTGTAAGTTAACCATCATTGTATGTCCAGGGATAAGAATGTCTGCATGACAGTATTTCCTCGCCATGCGCCCTTTACAAAACAGTATTCACGATACAAAAACATGTTGCATATCCACTGCAGGACGTTACGATCAACCCCAACCTAATGTTGATGTTCTAGGCAATTTTATGTGCAGTAGTTTGCCATTGCTTTATGAACGAGAAACCAGAGTAAAGTCCAACTTACCGGTGTAGAGACTGAACCTACCACCTGCCACCAGCCTCGCACAATACAGAATGACAATGTCATGTGATATTCAAATGCATTATAAAGCAGTACAGATCGAAGCTCAGTCCGAATGTTAATATTGTTGTGAAATCTGGAAATCTATTCTAAAACGGCATGAGGAACGCTTAAAGAAGGAACATATGCAAATGGAGATTTAATTCTAGTTCCTTTCATTCAATAATAACAATATAGAATAAAAAATGTTGTTGGCAGAAAACCCCAGAGACTCATGTCTAGATGGAATAGTTGCACCAACCCGAATTTCTAAATGTTTGTTTTATTATATCCATGTGTAGTATCCTTGCGCCGTCTACTTCCACACCTTTTACTTTGCTCACTTTCGCGGTGGTTAATCGCAGAGCACACGTCAATGTTCCATAATTTAACTGTATGCTGCTGTCAGAAGGTAGCCGCGGTAGTACAGTGGCTAGCTCGCTTGTCTGCCGAGCGGTACGGCGGTCATGTGTTCGAATCCCCATCCAGGCAGGGATTTTTTTTTTTTTAAACTGACTTGGGTTGCAAGGTCGAATAAGTCTAAAATGTTCTGGAAAGAAATGACGGGCGGTGTAATACTGACCACATCACGCTTCTAGTGCCGACTGGTGAATAAAATACTGGCTAGGACTATACACGCAATGCGAGGGGGGGGGGGGGGGGGAGTCCTTTACCTTTTCATGGATACATGTGAGCCCCTGGTGGCATTAAGGTTAGCGTCTGCTTACCAGACACTGGCCAAGGTTTAATTCCCAGGGGTGGCATAATTTGTTTCTCACCAGGAGGGTTCTGAACTCAACCCATCATCATTGTGTGCCCTGTCAACTGGCGTAGGCGCTCATGCATCTCCACAGATCTCGATCATTGGTCTTCTGGGTCAATTTTTCTGACGATCATCACTCTGAGGAAGAATTACAATGTCTACTATCTGCATTCTCCAATGCTTGTTCCGAATTTGGTTTAACAATTAGCAAAAAGAAGACACAGATTATGTCACAAGGTGCACATGATGTACCATCAATTTTTATTGACGACGCCGAACTAGAGATGGTAGACCATTTTTACATATCTAGGATCAGTGGTAAATAGCAAATTATCCCTAAATCAGGAAATCAACATCCGGATTGGTAAGGCAGCAACAACAATGAACAGGTTAAGAAAAAGAGTCTGGGAGAACAGGAAGCTTACTGCCAAAACAAAAGTCCTTGTCTATCAAGCCTGTGTCCTTAGTACTCTTCTTTATGGCAGTGAAACCTGGACAACTTACTCACACCAAGAGAAACATTTAAACAGCTTTCATATGCGGTGTCTGCGAAGAATTCTTAGTATTAAGTGGCAAGACAAAATCACAAATACTGAAGTATTGGAAAGATCAGGTTGTGTGACGGTTTATTCCATGCTCAGTCTTCGTAGACTTGATGGATAGGACATCTTAGGAGGATGGATGATGGTAGAATACTAAAGGACATCTCTTTTTTTTTTTTTTTTTTGGTGAATTACATATGAGTAAGAGATCTCAGGGTCGGCCTCTACTACGATAGAAAGATGTGTGTAAACGGGTCATGATTGATACAGGCATTGATAATGCACATTGGGAGCAAGCCGCCGCTGAACGTGTTGCATGGAGGGCAATCATCAGAAATGGAATAAAGACAAAGGAGAAAATTATTGCACATAAGTCACACACCGAGCGTGTGAGACATAAGATGGTGCATGATGGTGGAAATTACCACGTGTTCACATGCACCCACTGTGAACGAACATTTACAGCGCGAATTGGCCTTATCAGTCACATTCGCTACCGCCTTGGGTAAAAGTTAATATGCCTTTTTGAAGCACAAACTATCATTCTGTCAAGACGATAAGGTGCCAATGCATACATGCATCATGGATGCCATCGTCCCAGTTCGCCCAGCACCATTTTTCCCCGTGTGCCACCCCCTCTTCTATCGCTGATCTATCTCGTCGTCACGATTTTCTTGAATGTCTCTCTTCTAATTACATGTCCAAAAATCATCCCTTCTTATATATGCATTTAATTTTCTACTATTATTAGCATTTTCCAGGGACTGGTTCATAGTTACTCTGGCAATAAAAGATAATGGCAACATATGTCTCAGAAATCTCGTCACCGTTGCCTCCAAGTTCTTCCTAATTTGTTTGTTCTTCTTTCATATTCACTGCCATACAGCTAAACATGTTCTGTATATTTCAGTACTCTCTTTCTGACAATAAATGATAATGAAGTATTGCATAAGATACCTCTCACGCGTATTTTCTGAAACGCTTCAGTACGCATCTTCCATCCGAGTCTATGATTAACCCTACGTATTGAAACATATCAGAGCAGGATTCGGTATGTCCATATTCCACAAGTATAGGTTCATGTGGATGATAGAGCTGGCTAATGAAGACACCTTTCCAGAGGTGTCTAGTTGGTCATGCGTCGAAGTATACTTGTTCCTGCAACGAGACGCTGTCGTCGTATATAGATATAATGTCTGCATAAGAACTCATCTACGTCGCGTTTATATATAGTCCTCCGTAAGATAGCTTTTAACGGCATCGCTTAAGAAAAATGATTTCATACTTGATCAACCCCAGCAGTTGAAAAACGTTTGAGATAAGTATAGTGACTTGGGGGAGAGTTTAATGTGTTGCACTGGCATTCAGTTAAGATAAGTTCCGTAATTTGAGTTACCTCGCATGTTGCTGGTAGGCCTGGAACACGATTTTACAGTTCAATAATACGTCGTAGATATACTGCGTGTGTCTACAGGCATGCTTGTGTCTTCAGGCGTATGTGTGTATATAGGCGCAGGGACGGTGAAATGAATGCACGGACAGGTGGACGAAAATGACATTCTCGTATACTCGCATACACACACGCTCAGATAAATAAGCAAAATCTATTGTGTATGAATCGAATGTATGGTTGAGAAATAGGGAAGTCTAGCATTTTCATCTTCGATTGTCTTGCTCGCGCTGGGGGTAATGACAGACCGACAGACAGGCAATCAGGCAGACAGGTAATCAGACAGGCAGGCAATCACACAGACAGACAGCGAAAACTAGTATGTTAGTTTCCAGAATCGTAGCATAGATAAATAAATGAAAAGCAGACGGATCGGTGGGTGGGTGGGTTGGTGGGTGGGTGGATGGATGGATGGACGGACGGACGGATGGATGGATGGATGGATGGATGGATGGATGGATGGATGGGTGGATGGAAGGATGGATGGATGCAAAAAGTGTCATCATCTCATAGCCCTGTTTTACTACAAACATGTGGCTCATCAACTAATCTGCAAAGCTGTGGACAAACCTCAATGAGATATTAGCGCTTAATGTCATCGTCTATCACAGTGGTTCTCAACCGGTGGGGTTTCGTTTAAGGTTTCCAGGGGGGGGGGGGGGGGTTAAGATTATTTCAAGATCGCGTTAATACAAGAACCGATTACTTGATATTGTTTTTCCCTTCATACTTTACGGTTCTGAAGGTCTCACCCTTCTGAAATTCATTTTATAGCGTAAGTAGACCCGCAAATCACGTTTTATGTAGTCTAGACTTGTTTTAGTATGTGCTATTAAATTTAGCTTCCATTATTACGTATATTGTGTAGGGGCGGGGGATTTTAGGAAGGAAATGCGAAAGGATGGGGGGGGGATGACGTTCTGAATATATGGTGAAGGGGGGCACGGGCCAAAAAAGGTTGAGAACCACTGGTCTAGCAGATTCCTAGCACAGAGTCGCTTTCATCACGGACCCTCGAAAAAATAAAGTCTCTATCCTTGGCCAGTTCTCCTGCCTAATACATTTTTCATGCCCAACATGTCTGCAATGTTCTGTGTCCGTCTTCGTCGCGGTCGACTCCTGCCTCTGCTTCCAGGAAGCACGTCTTCCATCATCGTTCTTTACAAACAACTCCGACGTTCAACAATAGTTTCCCTGACCTGATAATGTTATGACTTGTCTCTTCTTCCAGGAACCACGTCTTCCGTCATCCAAGCCACTTTGACGTTTATAATAGTTTCCCAGACACGATGATGTTATGACCTGTCTCTTTTTTCCAGGAACCACGTCTTCCATAATCGTTCTTTCCAAACCACTGCGACGTTCAACAATAGTTTCCCGGACCTGATGATGTTATGACTTGTCTCTTCTTCCAGGAACCACATATTCCGTCACCGTTCTTTCCAAGCCACTTTGACGTTTATAATAGTTTCCCAGACATGATGATGTTATGAGTTAGTTATCTTTGATGTCCAGACCTTGTAGACTACCACCACATTTCTTATTGGCCTCGACATTCCAAGAACTTGTCTGTAACATTTAAGTTTCATATTTTTATGTTTAAGACGTTGCATGTCCTTTGCAGGACGTTACGATCAACGACAGCTTGCTTATCTAGGCAAATTCATATTGAGTAGTTTGCCATAACTTTCCGAACGAGAATTCAACGTTCACATCCAATTGACCTGAGGTTTCTGCAGGGGATAAGTTTCCTAGCCCGGTATTAGCGCACCGGAAGTTTAAGAGCAAGAGCGCTGATCCTTTCGACCACGTCATATAATAGACAGACATTCAGACGGACGGATTCTCCTTCTTCTATTTCTTTTTCATCTTCTTCTACCGCTTCTTCCCTTCATCCCTTATTGGGGCACAGGTCTTCAACCAAACCATGCCAAGCCGTTGAGCCTTTTGCTATCTCCTGCAGCCACCTCCATGATCTCCAACTATTGTTCTGTAATTCTTTGCTTCATGTGTTCTTGGGTCTGCAGTCATTTCGTTTGCCTTTCGGGTTTCCAGACAAGAGAATGTCTAGTTATATTGACCTCAGATTTTCTCGGTGTCCTTTATATATAAATATATATTCTACTTAACCTGAGTAAAGTCTCAAGAAATGGTACCACTCTATGTAGGGTTTGGCAAATTCTGAGCCATGCCAAGTGGCTTACGGCACAACAACACTTAATGCTTGAACTTAGAATGATGTATGTTTAAATACTGAATAATATATATGTTTGCTATATAAGTTTTAACTTAACCACCGCCCTAATCTGAGTGCTACAAAAATACAATAAAGGGTGATGGTTACCGCAGTAATCATACCCTCAGAAAAACCGCTACTGGTTAGAAAACAACACTCCTACTTGCCCAGTTTTATGTCGAGCATATCATTTTATATGACAGAAAGATTATCAAAGAAAAAAAAAAGATAGCATCAAAATGTAATGTTACAATAAAAGAGATAATGCTTACCAAAGTCAATACTAGGGGCAGCCATAACATCAGATGGAAGATGCCTAACCGAGATTAAAAGCAGAATAGGCCAAGCAAAGGATGCATTTCATAAGATGAAAAGTATTTATGTAATAAGTCACTCGCGTTAAATGTCAGAAAGAGAGTTCTAGTTGCGTGTCCTTTACATGATGTCGCAATCAACCCCAGCATTTCCTGGCTGTTTGTGGTTTACTAGACAAGTTAGGAGGCGCGAGAATATAAATGCCATCGCCCAGGATGACTTACGTAATATAAGAGAGTTAACCGTCACTTCACAAAAATGGCACACTGCAGCTGTTGCTCCGATTTCCCCCAATCGTTTTCCACAGCTATGCCATTGCTTTCTGAAAAACCGACGCCCAAACCACTGCTGATTTCGAACATGGAAGACGGGATTGAGAATCGTGTTCGCTATCCCTTCGCTACCGACAGAAAGAGAGTCCTGGAATATTATATAGAGCCTTTGCTATTGTATGGAAGCGAATCTTGGATCTTGGAAAATGGAAGTCTCCGTGGCGAAGAGGTTAATCCGCCTGCCTCGTTCTCCGAAGGTTATGAGTTCGATTCCGGGCTACGTCTTTAGATTCACGGGTGCATTTTTCTCGGAGACTCCTGGGAGTCGTCCCTGAAGCTACGGAGTTTGTGCTTCCGCCGATTGATAGCTCGCCACATAAAACTTGTTCAGGAATACGATTGTTATGCTTTTCTCAAATATGCCCCATCCACCTTAGTCTTCTAAAGCTGGGTGTTGCTTTAATGAATGGGAGTATGGCACGCTATAGTATTTGAGTCGGTTATATATTTGAAGTAAACAGGTACAGCGGACAAGCTGTTGGGACAATGCTTCCACAACCAGAGACTAAATAAATTTTTGCATATCCTTTACAGGACATCGCTGTCAACATCAGCATCTTTTAGCTGTATGTTGATTTCTTGGCAAGATTACGCTCAGTAGTTTTCCATTGCTTTCTGAGCGGCCGGCTCACATACCCCGTAAGTTACCGACGCGATTCGAACCACTGCTGATTCTCACCGTCGTCGCGTTACTTATGAGAGTATACGAGATTACGGAGAAAAGTCGCTGACCTCTAGGCCAGGTAGCCGGCAGCCAGAGACTACGTGACGACAATCTCCACGTATTCAAAGGCACTCTTCATCCCGAAAACTTCGGGTGACCTCTGGTAGAGGTTAAGATTTGTTAGTACTTACCTGATCTGTTGCTTTTCGGTCTGTCGCTTTTACCGTCGCTTCAGGCAGATGGAATCACTAAATAATACATTGTGTGCGCCTAGGACCGGTGTACAGATATCAAGAGAAGATTCTTGACAGCCTTTCATTATAGCATTGGAGAATTATCAGCACGTTAAAGATCGCGAGTTCTGGAAAAGCATGATCTTTGATCTACTTTGCAAGGCTATTGCTGATGATTTTTAGATTGTACAGAGATACCGGCTATGTGGCGAAGAGGTTACGGGCGCAATTAGTAATCCCACAAACCACGTTGGTTTTCATAAGTGGTATGAGTGCCAGTCGTTCAGAAAGCAATGGCAAATTACTGAACGTAAACTTGCCATGCAATCACAAACAGGAAAAAAAATGCTTGGGTTGACTATTATTATGCTATTATTATATCAGTCTTGTAAAGGATATGCAACTAGCTGATACCGTTAGCTTTCGTTTTGCCTGTTCTGTTCAAAATAATGTTATAACGCCACGCCCTGTTCGTTCTGAAGCGTGACCGGGGCTCATAAACGAAGCTATGAACATTAACCGTGTAAACTACCATGCGCCGGTCTCTCTGGCTGAGGGGTTACAACACTTTCTCCGTAATCCCGTTTATCACGCAGAGTCTCGTAGCGGGAGAGAACTGGGAGCGGTTCGACCCCCGCTGGTGACTTGCGGGATACTGAGCCGGCCGCTCAGAAAGCACGGGCAAACTACTGAGCATAATCTTGCCAAGAAATCAACAGACAGCTGAAAGATGCTGCTGTTGACAGCGATGTCCTGTAAAGGATATGCAAAAAAAACAAACAAACAAACAAACTACCATGCATGACGTGAGAGGCATGCTAGAAAGAGGCAGTGAGAACTAAGGAGAGAGATATGTAACATGTTTAGCCTTTCACAGACCCACCGTCACATGAAGCCCTAACCCACGTCCTGGTCGTAGAACAAGGGGACTGCTAGTCTCAGGCCATGCACGCTGTTAAGTTACATCCCACAGGGGCACTAATGTTGTGAAGACAGGATGGATATACCCTAAAAAACATTCCTGGCTGGTAACCAAATCACCACTTTGACTGACCTATCAAGCCGACAGTGCTTACAACTGCTATGAAGAACAACAGACAGCATACATAATATATCAACCGATACAAATTAAACACAAAAATTACTACAAAGGTTAACGATAGACATGGCCTAGAAGTAACCTATGCAACGGTTTTCGGTCTTCCAGCATAGAAAAGATAGGGCAAGACATCTTCTCTCCCTCATATCCCTTTATCCATGTTGTACAGTACGTGCTGTGGAAGACTGTTCTACCTCCGGCTTCTTACATTACAAATCTTCCTTTCATGCCAGGGGCTACTGTCACATTACCTGAAAGGTTACATATGTCACAAATATTTAGTTTCTTCAGCTTCTAGCACATCCAGACCCAAACACATGTCGGTCTAAGCAGTGTACACACCGAAACATTAGATTCACAACTGTATCATGTTTAAGCTTATGGCTTCCTCTATTCGACTAAGATTCGCAAATGTACGAGTAGTTAGCAGTCCCAAAACTGTTATTTCTAAAAGGGGTTCTTTCGTTGTTTGAATGTCAGATAAAAAAAATAAATTATAGCAAAGACGAGATTTAACCACAAATTCATAATCGCGATTTGAATTCGTATCGTTGAGTTGTTGTTGTTTTTTTTAATTGACCTGTTCTTTGAGATCGACCCAAGCTAAGATGGGTCCCAGGAATCGTCTCAGGAAGTAAAGATGGTCGATGTGTTATTAACCACATTAAATCTAGAATCCCAATTGGTCTATACAAATATGAGGCTGGAACCATATGCCCAATACGCCCCACGGCGTGTCAAAAGGGCCCTTTACTTCTCCTTCTTCTCCTTCTACTTCATTATCTTCCTCTTCTTCTGTCTTTAAGACTCCTTGTGCTGTATAGGCCCACAACCAGGCATGCCAATTCCTTTATAGGCCAGTTCTTGGCTGGTTACGTGTTGGCTAATTTATTTTATATGGTGTGAAGTAACCAGTTTCCCACCAAACCTCCTTAAGCGCCTTTTACTACACGTACAGAAGGTTGGTGTTACCATTCTTTACTTCCACTGTGGGGCCCCGGTAGCAAGGACCGCTTTATATAAAAATAACATCAACAGACGTCACATTTTAATGCTGGAAATGTGTAGATTTCAAAAAGTTTTTATTTAAACTCCCGGGAAGACGAACCTGGACAATAAATGCCTTGATCATCCTATCGGCCATAGAGAGCAAAAGATCGTGCTTCGCTGTAAATTATCTCACCGTTACCACCTTCCTACACAGAAGAAGGAGCATACGACATGCGTTTAACGTATTTAAGCTAATACTGTCTAATACAGTGGTTCTCAGCCGGTGGGGAATTCCCCCCCCCCCCCAGGAGGAAATTTTAGGGTTTCCAGGGGGGGGGGGGGAATGAAGACCATTTCAAGATCGCGTTAATACAAGAACCGATTACTTGATATCGTTTTTCTCTTCATACTTTACAGTTATGTATGTCTCATCCTTCTAAAATTCATTTTATAAAGTAAGTAGACCCACAAATCATGTTTTATGTGGATGTCTAGACTTGTTTTAGTATATGCTATTAAATTTACCTTCCATTTTTACGCATACTGTGTAGGGGTGGGGGATATTTAGATAGGAAATATGAAAGGGGGGAATGACGTTCTGAAAATACGGTGAAGGGGGGCACGGGCCAAAAAAGGTTGAGAATCACTGGTCTAGTAAATTACAAACAGCATTATGGTGTGATTGCAATGTCTTGTAAAACAAAAACATGAAGCTAACTTCTTCAAGCAACTGGCCCTAGTCTGAGCGTCAAGCACTGCGATATTCTGGACTCGATCTACACCAAGGCAATCTCTCTCTCTCTCTCTCTCTCTCTCTCTCTCTCTCTCTCTCTCTCTCTCTCTCTCTCTCTCTCTCTCTCTCTCTCTCTCACACACACACACACACACACACACACACACACATTTACATACTATTCCATATTGCATGCACTTACGATACTAATATAAAGGCGTCTGTTTATGCGGGAGAAACTGCTCCAGGATTGGTTTCGTAGAGAATGCGTCATGGTCTTGGTTAATTAATTAACCTTATCTCCAGTATTTGACAGGAGTGAGCCAAGGGTAGGTAACTTTGCAGGATAAAGCCGCGAAAACAGTCCAGAGTTGGGGTACGCGTGGTTATTAGAAATGAACCAAGGAAAAGTGTGTACTGTGTAGAAATAAACAAAGTGGTTGCTACAATTACAATGTTGTTTCATACACTAAAAGACACCACTAAAGGTCATAGTAGCTACCATTTCTTCTTCTTCTGCTGCATTCGTCCGAAATGTTTTTGACGTAATTGCGTTGTGCCTGTTTACAGCCGAGCTGCGATATTTGCACTTTTCGGCCGACACATTCTTGAGGCATATGTTAATTGGTTGCTTCCCAAGGCTGCCATTTTAGAATGTGTTGCTAGTCTACAAGACACTGTTAAACGCCATGATCGCTTTAAAAAAAAAAGTCGCTTAAAAGTCGGCAGGGTCGACTTCATTGCACCGGGTTGTTGTCCCATATGGCTCAGTCTCTTTCCGCAGCGCGGAAAGCGTCGCACAAAGCACGAGCTCCGTAGCTCCTTCGACGACCCACAGGAGTATCCGAAATAAATGCATTCGTGAACCGAAGGACATGGCCCGGATTCGAAATCACAACCTTCGGAGTCCGAGGCAGTCGACTTGGCCACATCGCCACGGAGAGCCACGCGATGATCGCTGCGATTTAATATTGTGTTGCTAGTTGTTGGGCTACTTTACAAGAAACCACTAAATGTTATGATCATTGCCACTTTAAAATGGGTTGTAACTTGTTTTGCTACTCTACAAGAAACCACTAAACGTCATGGTAGCTGCCATGTTAGAATATAGTGCAAAACTACAAGAAACCACTAAACGTCATGGTAGCTGCCTTGTTAGAATATAGTGCAAAACTACAAGAAACCACTAATCGTCATGATCGCTGCCATGTTAGAATGTAGTGCAAAACTACAAGAAACCACTAAACGTCATGATCGCTGACATTCAAAACTGTGATCCTACTCTAAAAGACACTAATAAACGCCATAGTCGACGATTGCTTTGTCATTTAACAACCAAGGTCAAAGTACAGAAACAAATCTTAGGTACGAGCATTTATTTATAAAATAGGCGACAAGTTTAAAACAACAATAGCCACTGACGCACGCTGCAGTCAGCCTACATGCACTATTAGAGCAGTGATTCTCAAATGTAAGGGTCGCGCAATATTTCTAGGGCGTATGATTCCACGCCTGCGCTCGTCGTCCGCTAAGAGAAGGAAAGACCGGCCACCCATTCCTCCGTGCACTCAGGCCTACAAATTGTGAAGGTACTAACATATCATAAGCCATAGCAGGCCCTTCCATTGGGACTTGTTCGTGGGAAGTGCTTTATTTTTGAATGGAATTATTGTTATAACCATACTCGCGGTGAAGGTTTGTTCATCAAGAATGATGATGACCATTCATTTCATCCAGTAGAGTTGAAAGTTTGAAGCAGTGAGCTCTAAGATGGCTGGTAAGGCCTATTTTGGCTCGAAATGTTATTTTACAATGTGGACAAAGAATGCTTGGCGTTCCAGGAAGAGAATCTCCTGCTGTGGTTATTATGTCCAGTCTGTTTTGTTTTGTTTTGTTTTTTCTTCCACAGCTCTTGCAGTCCTGTTTGCTTCACCCTTGCGCAGTGATGTAGACCGTGGATTTCGGTCTTTGGTAGCTATCTCCCAAGTGTGGTGATGAGTTCCAAAAGCTTCGGTGTCTTTGAAGCGTTTCCTCTGGCCGCCTTGGGGGGGGGGGGGGGGGGGAGAGTGTTTACCACAGCGCAGCTCACCGTAAAACATTCGTTTAGGGAGCCTTTGATCTGGCATGCGAGTCAACTGACCAGCGCAGCGAATCTGATTCTTCGTTAGTACAGTGTGGATACTGGGCATGGACGCTCTTTCTAGGACTTCAATGTCTGGGATCTTGTCTTGCCATTTGTTCTTCAATAGCTTCATAAGGCAGACTGTGTGCGGTATTCAACCACACACGTGTCAAGTCAACAAGGAAACAGATGAGTAACTTTTATATATTTATTCATTTTATTTATGATTGACAGCTGAAACTTTACTGTCAATGGTATAATCAATAAACATACACACGGGCGCGCGCGCACACACACACACACACACACATATTTTATCAATACATACTTTGCATCCAAATGACAAACAGGTAAATAGAGAGTCTAGACCAGTGGTTGGGGGGGGGGGGGGAAATAGAGATGTTTTAGGGTTTCTATGATGGGGGGGGGGGGGGGGAGAATTAAGATCACAGATTGGCAGACTCAAAATGGCTTCAGGCACTAGATCCTATTAAGTGACAATTCTTTGACGTTTTAACTGTTTGTTTATTGTAATGTGATTAATTTGATGAGTTAATAGAATATTATTAATATAACAATTTCACCTTTTGAGGTTGACAATTTTGGAAAGTGAGGAATTTTTCTTCTTTCGTTCGTTGGAAAGGGGGGGGGGGGGGGAATGGGAGAATGCATTCTAAAATATGGTGAAAGGGTGCATGGGCCTAAAAAAGGTTGAGAACCACTTGTCTAGACCAATGGAGTCCCTAAGGGAACAGCTACATATTGTCTGGGTGTCCTGCGCGACGGTTTTTAGCTGCAACAAATTTCACCACGAAAGTTTTCAACACTTGTGTTTGTAAGTGTGGTCAGTTTCAGTGACAGTTGTGCACTTGCGCTTGAACTTCTGGTGCACTGATGGCGAGGTAGGGGATTCATTTCCTACATTCATCAGTTAGACTTCAACAATTACTCTCTGTTCAGAAAGGAATGGCAAACTACTAAACGTAAACTTGCATAGAAACTAATCCAGGGCTAGGGTTGATCGAAACATACTGTAAAGGACATGCAGAAGTTTTCATGTCACCTCGCTTCAGTGGTCATAGATTGTGAGAATTGTATGGATTTTTTGCCCTGGCCATGCGGGAGTGCGGGGAGGGGGGGGGGGGTGAACTGGATGATAGGCTGGCTGGGAATGCATCTATCGGTGGTAGATTACCTCTGGACAAGAGGGCGGTGGTCGCGCGCCTGTGGAACCAGGTGAAGAAGGCGGAAGAACAGATTGAGAACCCGTATGTGAGAAGAATGACATTGCGGAGGATCGGCAGTGGTTCTGGAAGAATCTCAAAACTGAGAGGGAAAACCAGAAGAACTTTCAATCAGAAAGCAGTGGGAACAATTAGTATGGCGACTCTTCGCTGGCTGTTGAACGAGGGGGCGGAGCGCGGATGGAAATGTCTTAAGCGCATTGGTGTAGGTTCTAAGCTCAACTCAACTCAACTTTTCATGTGAATACAAGTGAATCAAAAGGCGAGGAAAAGATGCTGGCGCTGGATAGGACATATCGCGAGAAAACCCGAGAAGAGGATAAATAGAGAGTCCTTGGGAACCCATCGGGCAGACGAAATAGAGGGGGATTTATAAATACAAGAAGAAGAGAATTAAAAACAGAGATTAGTAATGTAGGAAGGGCATGGGCGAAACTGCAACGGATAGCAAAAGATATTTAGTGGAGGGTCTATGGCTCAATGGGAATAGTGAGCAGAAGAAGAAGAAGACACCTCAATATTATACTAGCTCAGTGATTCGCAACCTTTTTTTTTTTGGCCCATGCACCCCTTCACCATATGTTCAGAATGGCACCCCCCCCCCCCCCACCCTATCGTATTTCCTCCCTATAAATACACGCTTCCCAATTTCCCTACACGCTCATAAACAGCACAGGTAGGCCCCGCTATCCGTCGCCTCGGTATGCGTCGTTTCGCTATAACGTCGTTGTCACACAGCGGACTAACTTCACTTTACGTAGCTACGTTTCGCCATAACGTCATTTTGAGGCCAGCGATCGGGCTGTTGATATCGGTAAAGTCCATGGTTTACCTCTAACGACGGCAAGAACAACTCATGCAGGTGCTGACAAAATCAAAGAGGGTGCTAAAAACGTAACCCCTTTGAGTGCTCCCAAGATCAATTGTACTAGAAGTATTCTTATGGAGAACATGGAAGCACAATTGGCCGTCTGGACTGAAGACCAGAACCAACGGAATATGCCTGTGAGCAAAATCTCTCTATGAAGATCTAGCTAAGAAAGCGGGTGAGAGCAGTAGTAGTAGTGCTGATGATAGTTTTAGAGCGAGTCGTGGTTGGTTTGAGAGCTCTAAGAAGCGTTCACACCTGCACAACATACAGACAACAGGCGAAGCGGCGAGTGCTGATACTGAGAAGGGTGGTTACTGTGCAGCAGACATTGGACACATTTTTTGTTCAAGCAGAGAAGATCCAGGAAAAGATCCAGGAAGAGGTTACAGTTTCATCCTCAGATGAAGAGGCAGAATTTAATGCCTCTACGTCCCAATAACTCTACTACTCACCCTCCAACCCACCTCTATTTAGCCAATAAATATCAAAAACCATCATAATGAATATTACTTTGGTACACAATATACTGTATTTCATTTAATTCTATGGGAAATAGTGTTTCGCTATACGTTGTTTCACTTAACGTCGCGTTTTCCAAGAACGTAACCCCGACGTTAACCGGGGCCTACTTGTATACGTAAAATAGAAGCTAAATTTAATAACACATACTAGAACAAGTCTAGACATCTACATGAAACTGATTTGCGAGTCTACTTACGTTATAAAACGAATTTCAGAAGGGCGAGAATTACAGAACCGTAAAGTATGGAGGGAAAAACAGTATCAAGTAATCGGTTCTTGTATTAACGCGATCTTGAAATAATCTTAATTTCTCTTCCCCCCCCCCCCCCTCCGGAACCACTGTACTAGCTGTTATAGCACACCTGATCCGTGGCTAAGGTGTTACGGACACAGTTCGTAATCGCGCATACCCGCGTTCGAAACAACTGCAGGCGATTTGGCAACTGACCGCGTTGCCTTGGTTGTTTTGTTTTTTTAAGAAATGGTGTGGGTGCCGGTCGTTCGGAAAGTAATGGCTAACTACTGAACGTAAACTTGCAAAGAAATCACAACAACAAAATGCTGGTGTTGACTGCGACATCATGTAAAGGATATGCAGCTAACTTTTTTTTTTTTATGTGTGTGTTATGGCACAGATTATTCATAAATGGAAAACAGCGGCATAAGGTCCACTACAGCGGGCGGTTGTAGGTTACTTGGCTATTATAAAAAGGAGTTGCAGATCACATGACTATTACAAAAGAAACGCGTGGGTTTCCTAACTATTATAAAGATCATAACTCGCAAACATGGTAAACCCTGTAATAAATACACCACACGGTAAAAGACCTGTTTACATGCCTTGAAGGGTTTTGGCTAAATGGTGCTAGCCCCATATTCTTATAGACCAATAGGCACTACGTGGGAATATGGTCAAAATCACACCGGCACCCTTTACTTGCCAGGATATTTCCTGGTGTCCATTTTAGTCTGGGTCTACCCGGGAGCCCATTGGGTAGGTGTACTCGGAGTCCACAATGGCATATTCTGAATCTGAAGATTTTGGTCTGTGCATTTATGCCAAGCTCTTTTATGCGGTTGTGTTCTGGACTGTAGTTCCAACCCCCACCTTTTTTTCAAATTGTTCTCATTGATTGTTTCAGTGGCGATATTGCCTCTCTATAGATCTGGACAGGGCTGCTCTAGGTGAAACAGAAACAATGAATGCCAGAAGGGCCCATCTGTCCGTCCGTCCTATCTTTGAAAATACAACAAAAACAACTGACTGCCTCGTTCAAACTGCTTCCGCGGCCTTGGTTATAATTGATATAGTTCATAGTGCGGTTTTACCTTTTCTGTCCTTTGTACTTCAGACGTTTTCATTCGAAGGAGAGCACCACAAAGACAAGTAAAGGAAGAGGACATATGCAAAAACAGCTGAGGGCCCCTGACCTGGTCTGGATAACAAGGACATGAGAAAGCCAGGAACTACCTGGGGTAAAATGAATGAGATTTTTACACATACCCCCCCCCCACCCCCCCCCACCCCCTAAAAAAATAAATAAAATGTCAAGGACGATGTGTGTGGACACACGGGCACACACGCTGAGATATAAACAAAGACATGCACCAAGCGATGCGTAGCAAACGTAGCACGGGAGGTCATGCGTGGATTAAACATGATTACACTGACAGTGTCAAGCAGCAGGTAGTCAAGGCAAAAGACACAGAGGGTGGTGGAGAAGAAAAGAAACAGGCGGTGCATAAAACGTCATGTTCGTTATTTCTGTGAGCGTATTATTTAACAGTGTACACTAGTGATATTCTAAAAGACATTTGTCTGAGCTTTCATAATAGCAGTATTGCTCTGTTAGACATTTTCTTACCATAAATCATCTTCACGCTGTTTAGCTCTTGTGCTGGTTTTCAAACTTCCTCACTCATTTTACTCCAAGGGTGTCTGCCCTCTATAAATCGTTGCTCGGTTCGGTGCTGCAGTCGTGTCCAGTGAAAGGTCTCTTCTTCGCTTCGGCAAAACATGTATCCACTGGTGGACTCTCTTTTAATGGACTGTGTCCCAGGTTGTTATGGCTAAGTCATAGCAGCCTTTCTTCTGCATTTCTCTGAGCAATTTTATACTTGCTTTAATTTTTTTTTCTTTTTAATCATAAGTGCGCACTCTTCCTTAGCTTCTTCCGGAATAGTTTATCATTATTGTTTACATTGTTGTTTTATTTATAAAATATAAGTTTTTCTTTTTTTCTTATTTTATTAATATCTTTGTTGCTCATAGAACTGGTTAAATAATTCGGACATGAGAAAACAAAGGATAAAATGAATGAGATTTTACAAAACAATAAATAAGCAAACAGTCAATGGCGATGTGTGGACACACTGGTACACATGCTGAGATATAAAGAAAGACATGCACCAAGCGATGCTTAGCAAACATTGTAGCACGGGAGGTCATGTGTGGATTAATTATGATTACACTGACAGTGTCGAACAGCAGGTAGTCAAGGTATGTGGAGAATACTGCCCAGATACTCTGACTAACGAAGAGATGATTGACTACTTCTGATGAAACTTTTTTCGAGGACAACCAACAGTTCTCACGAAACTTCAGGAATCACAATAATTCCCCAGGATGATGGTAGACCAGCTCGCGGTTCCCTTTTGAAAGCAATGCACTGTTGACATTTTTCATAATAATCCCCGATACGGATTCGAAACCTAGACTACCGAGCTGGCAGGCGAGCGTGCAGCCCTACCATGACCCAAATAATAATTTCATGTCGCACGGGAGTAAAATAAGAATTCTACAACAATAACCAGCACTGGTATGTTGTAGACCTTACAGCCACGCCGGTTCGGAATAAGAAGCTACCATTACTAGAGACTCAACCCGGACCATTGTTCTGATAAGCAATGACGCTAATAAACTATTCCACAACAGCTCCATTAATCTTATAAACCATCAGAACATGCAGAAACTGCATTCATTATGCACGGGGATATTAACAAAGGATCCTGCGGCAGAGGTTCTAGCAAGTGCTACATTTTGTTGTTTTCAATTAACTTTCTCTTATAACATTCTTCACGCCTTTCACCGAGGTCACGAAAGGAAACAAAGAGCTGCCCGGTATCGTTCATAGATAATCTAATTCATGAATCGCACGATTCTCCATAACCAATGGCACTTCCAGCTGCGTTTAATCAACTCTACCCCTGGCGCCAGACCCCAACATACAATAAACATTCTGTTGGAAGAACACACACGCTGCCATACTTGAGACAGACCTCGGCTAACCCTTGCGTAAGATGGGCCAAAGTGAATCGTGTAACACACAAGGTAAGAAAGAATGTCAGGCACTGGGTACAGGAACCTCTAAAGAGGGAATGAATATGATGCATTCTCCTTCCCTTGCCTCTTTGTCAGGCATAAGAAAAATTGGGCGGTGTGTGAGTTATATGTTGTATCGTCAGCACCATTCAGGAATGATTGTATATGAAATATATATGTATGTATATGAAAAAGAATATGTATGTGCCTTGCGATCACCACATATTGATTTTCTATGCAATTTTATGTTCATTAGTTTGCCACTGCTTTCTGAACGAGAAATCAACAATGAAGTCCCAACATATTGCCAGTGAAGGGATTGAACGCCCCACCTCGCCATTAACACACCTAAAGTTCCACATCACCCACCCAGTTCTGAATTGTCTATAATACTATGGGTCTAGCACCCTATGCCCAATGCACCTTAAGGTCCTTTCGTGTTCTTTTTTTTTCCTTTTTTTTTTTTTGGTAGTTATAACATGGCTCCACTTGTATGAGTGCCGACTGATACATGTGAATGTATTTATTAACTCAACGACCAGTTAAAAAACACATACTGTTGTTGCTGTATAAGCATATTGTCATATCCCTCCGCAGTAGCATCTTCCACATTACCACGGCACAACATCTAGCTGTTTGGTTGGTTGTCAATCCCCTGGATATGCCTGGGAAGAGAGGAAGAGGAAGGCCAAAGAGAAGATGGGTGCAGGATGTGGCGGATGATCTCCGGATGGGTGTATCGGACGCGGGACATCTTGCTTATGATCGAGAGGTTTTCCGGAAGGTTGTTATGGGAGCGAGGTTCTGCAAAGGACATGCTACTGAATGAATGAATGAATCCCCTGGACGAGAGAGTGAATCCCCTGGACGAGAGAGTGAATCCCCTGGACGAGAGAGTGAATCCCCTGGACGAGAGAGTGAATCCCCTGGACGAGAGAGTGAATCCCCTGGACGAGAGAGTGAATCCCCTGGACGAGAGAGCAAATCCTTAAGTCAGGTAAATTTACGTTGGTGTCGTCTGAGCCCTATAAAAAGGGTTTGTATTTATCGGAGTGTGGTTGGTGTAGAGACTTTCCTCTTGACCCGATACCGAAGTACCATTTAGACGGGGACTGTGTGGCAGAACTCGCCCTTCTCTTCGAGCTCAGAAATCAGAGGGATGTGCAAGATCGGTACTGGAATTCACTTCTGCAGGGCGACGTACTAGGATGTAACCAGGTTATGATTCATCAGAGCTTATATGGGCCGGCAGGGAATATGCCCAGGTTGGTAACGTTTCTTCCACGGGTTTTATATATTCCACTCTCAACAGACCCCGAGCCCAATAAAAGGAGGGACACAACATCCATTTCGTGCCATAAGAGCCGAGCCGCCTAGAAGCACTAAATATTCCAGTTGTAAATACCATTCCAATAACTCATGCTAAAACAAAGGCCAGTGAAACACGAGATACACCAGGGAGTAGCGCTGCATTGTTAGAAACGCACAACGGGACATTAAGCCAAGGAAAGTGATAGCCCACGATTGGGACAGCTTATACCGCTTCCACTATATAGAGTACCGGCTATTTTGGGGAAGTCGCCAACAGCGCAGAAGCCTTTATTTTGTGTGTAACTGCATTCGTCCTCGTCATCATAAAGTCCCATCTGCGCATTGAAGGTCGACTGTAACGATCCTTTAATGCACACTATAATGTGTCTCCATGGTGAATTAATATAAGTATTTTCCGGTCCATATTTTGAAGAGGCGCGACTGGACGAGTGGCTACAACGCCAGGCGCCCATTCGGTAGACCCGGCTTGAAATCCTCAGTAAGGTTGTGTATCTTTTTCTGTAGTCTGCAAAAAAGAAAACCTTAACCGGTACAGTTCGCGACGACTGCACTAGCCTGGCGACTATAAAGTTATCTTCGTCTGGCAAATGTCTCCTTCATCTTTCTCACAGTATATCCTTTAGTATGGATGTCTTGGCATTCTTCCGAATAACGGTCCCAAATTATTTAGTGTAAACAATATCCCTTACAGGGCCTCATTAGGTGATGTTGTCGATCACTTCCGGTTCAGTGTGTCGTGGACTGCTAGACAGATCAATGTATGCAATAAATGTTTCCTGAGTCCGGAGGGCCCTCACTGTCGTCGGAGTGTATACCTATATCTTGTACGTACGTATTTCCACATATAACTGATAGGTATACACTGCGACGGCAGTGAGGGTCCTCCGGGCCCAAAAACTTTTATTGCATCCATCGATCGGTCTAGCAGTCCACCACACACACTCAATAACTGTACATAATAAATTACACGGTACCAAATTATTTACTGTACGTAGGCATTTCCACACATAACTGTCAAATATTATTGGTACGTATTTCGATTTTCTCAGTGTTATATTTTAGTTCCTAGTGGTTAATATTTTTATTATATCACATAATGAGGCCCTGTAAGAGATGATTTTTACAAGAAATAATTTAGGACCTTTATTTGGAAGAGTCTCGATGTCTTTATACCTTGCCGAAGTATCATAATAATCTAACTCTGCTGTCATTCAGGAATGTTTTAATCACTCCAAGTATTTCTTTGTTTTTGTCTCCTACCATGCTGTGTATCCAATTCGTCTATGGGTGTGTGTGTATAGCTGCAGTGAAATCATATTCGCGGACGAAATGAGTGACACAACATGTTAAGTACGCGCGTTAGTCAAGTCACGCCAGCATGTGTGTGCATACACAGCAGCAGTATCGATCGACACCGCACACTGACAACTCCAGCACACATGTACATCACAGTAATAACATCCCAAGCAGTTACTAAATGATGGAATAATTTATATCTGACTAATAAAGTCAGGAAATGTCCTAGTCAATTTCATCGCAATTCTCTCCAGCCTCCGTACCCTCTGCCATCATGACTTCCTCCTCCTTGACTTTCTCCTCCTCTTCTTCCTCCACGTCCCTTTATCCCTGTCAGCTAACGTTGGCATTATGTGATCAATAGACCAAGAAATTAACTAATTTTATTTTCATAGGGGTAGCAATTGGGTTCCGACTGGATTAACTAATTCAGTACCACGCAAAAAGTAGGTTTGGACCAAACGTGGTACATGATCAAATGAACAAATATTATCATGTAAATTTCCGTTCACTTAGCGTTTCAACTACGGGGGATACCAAGAAACCAAACAAATAACACGATGACCCTAGTATAGTGATATATTGTCCTTCTGTCCAAATGGTAGGTCACATTTGGCGATATATTATACTTCGGCACTGAATCAGTTAACACGTGACCTTATAACAAGTTAAAGACGAGCTCTGGTGTGAGTTCAGTGTGCTTCATATTGAACTTGTGAGTACTGGTACAAGAGAATATCCCCCACACGAATATTCTAGTAGCTAAATTCGGAATTTCTTCTTCTTCTCCTTCTTTCTTGTCCTATCAACGTTTGCTATGCGTCTGTTCCGACGTGGATCACACACTGGATAATTTGATTGAGGTCTTTACAGGACCCCAGAGTTTTATTTCGGAATGACATATAGATCGCACAGAGATTCAAACCTGCCGCCTTCATATAACGACAGCGCCACGCTTTAAGAGTGAGTGTACTTCAGAATTTATTTCTTACGCTACGTCAATTATCTCATGGGTTCCCTGAAAAATGATATTTCTGTGCAATACGTATAACACAATGGAACCAAATAATCATTTCTCAATAGAGCAACGATCAGAGAACCAGAACAACGGTCGGATGCTTGTGTGTGTGTGTGTGTGTGTGTGTGTGTGTGTGTGTGTGTGTGTGTGTGTGTGTGTGTGTGTGTGTGTGTGTGTGTGTGTTGGTATTTGACCTATTTAAAATAAAATTACACCGAGTCAGTAGTTTACTGCTATGGGTCTGTGATGCGATAGGGTCATCACACTGGGTAATCCTGAATGAATGGAGGAGGCGGCCAGGCTTTCCCTCATTTAGCGAAACGACGAGCATAGGCGTCAAATCTTAGTCTGGCCGTGCTAATGGCATTAGCGCATCTCCCAACCAACTTCGTTCACGCGCCCGCTCTTTGATGCTTGGTTAATATAAATGTCTAAATGGTGATACTATTACTACAGACTGCCTGAAAGCGGTTAGTGAAACTAGAACATTATAATCAACAATAAGAAGGAGACAAACAGCTTTTTTCGGTCATGAGATGAGAAGAGAGGCATTGGAGAACATCTGACGACTGGAAAGATCAGAAGGGGGGGGGGGGGAGAGAGAGAGAGAGAGAGAGAGAGAGAGAGAGAGAGAGAGAGAGAGAGAGAGAAGCAGGGGCAGACCAAAAGAATTTATGATGGATGGACCGAGACGGTGGCATGGAGGAATTAATATCCTAGCAGAGTTGATCCAGAACACCAAAGACCGAGATCTGTGGAGGGGCATGAACGTCTATGCCAGCTGGTAAAACACTTGATGATGATGATGATGATGATAATGATGATGATGATGATGATGATGATGATGATGATGATGATGATGATGATGTCTATTGCTAGATATGAAATCTGTCTTTATTCCACAGTTGTATGTTAAGGCCGAGAATAAGTACAGCTAGTACGTAAAGCTGTTTTAGGGGTGTTGAGTTGGCTGCGCGTCGAAGAACATTTGTTCCTACAGGGAGGAGCTATCTTCTGGAGGCGGCAAGTTCGAATCCCGGTGTCCCCTCTGACGTGTCTCCACGTTGCGTGGTAGAGGGGCTTGCGTGTTCCAAAGACCCCAAGAGCTATGCCGACGGTAGCACAGCTACTGGTGAGGTCTCCCATGACGGACAGGTCAAAGGATAGGAACCAGACCAAGAGAGACACATCTGCTGCCTTGCAGGTAAACTGGGGACAGTCAAAGGCTAGGGATAAAAAAATCCATTGCACTCAAAGTCCGAATCATGCGCACGATGCCACTATATTCTTACACCAGACACTTATTCTACGGCTCTCAGGCTCTCAGCTGAGGGATATGGCTGATTGCAGCTAAGTCAATATCTCCCGGACGTGAGGGCCGGGCCGATACTCACCATCTGCTATATGGAGGTGAGATGCTGAGCCTGCTACATGCTTGGTCCAGACACTTGTTCTACGGCTCCCAGCTAAGCCAATGTCCCCTAATGTGAGGGACTAGTCGTTACTCGCTCTCTGCTGCATGGAGGTAAGATGCTGAGCCGGCAGCACATGCAGCCTACCTCGTGAGCGTTACTAAAGGTGGAAAATGCGTCCTAGTCGCACGCAATGGTTACGATGTAAGTCTGTATCACTAACTCATTGAGACAGCGTAATCAAAGATTCAAAAACGTCTCATTAACACGAAATGGAACGCTTGGCTAGCGAATCCATTACGTGGAAGTCCGAAGCGAAAGCTTGCTGAGTGGATGTCGTCTGCATGCAGATTGACCGTCCCTGGTTTGCGTGGGGAGCGGCGAATGGCGAACGAAATATCCAATACATGGAAGTGAGGAATTAAAGCAGCCATGAGCAGGACGTGGTGATTCCTTAGGTGAGCCCGGAGCCCAGTACCAGAGCGCTACGTGCCGGCTCTGCAATTATGGAAGCCTCCTTGGATGGCGGAGAATGCTCATGATCTGCCTCTGCCTTCCCTTGAGGGTTGACTGTGATGTCTCGGCCGTTCTAACTTGACCAGATGAGATGTGGACAACAACACAATAGTCAAATGTCCCCCGAAACCACCAGGAAGACTAACCTGGGAGGGGGGGGGGGGGGGGGGGACACGCCCGCAGAAATCGGATGTGCCGTCCTAAGGGTACAAATAAAATTGGCACAACGCAAAACCGTCCAAGTGAGAGTGGAATGTCCTTCGTGCCCGGAACAGCTCTGACTATTTTGTATTCCGGGCACAGCGTTCAGCACATGTCCGAACCGAAAGCTCGCTGAGTGGATGTCGTCTGCAGACTTACCGTTCTTGGTTTGTGAGGGAAGCGGCCTGTGGCGAACGAAATGCCCAATACATGGAAGTGAGGAATTAAAGCAGCCATGAGCAGGACGTGGCGATTCCATTGGGTGAGCCCAGTACCAGAGCGCAATGTGTCGGCCCTGCAATTGTGGAAGCCTCCTTGGATGGCGGATAATGCCCATGGACTGTCAATTCCTTACCCTGAAGGCTTACCGTGAAGTCTTCGACCGTTCTAACTTGACGAGCTAGGATGTGGACGGCACCACAAGAGTGAGAGTCTCCCAGGAAGACTAACCTGATTAAAAGAACGCCCGCTAAAGTCGGATGTGTTGGCCTAAGGGTTTTGACCCAAAGGTGCATAACGAGACACACCGCAATTACGTCTGAAAAGAAACACTCCGGATGAACGCAGAAGAAGAAGAAGAAGAAGAAGAAGAAGAAGAAGAAGAAGAAGAAGAAGAAGAAGAAGAAGAAGAAGAAGAAGAAGAAGAAGAAGAAGAAGAAGAAGAAGAAGAAGAAGAAGAAGAAGAAACTAGGTTTTCCCAACAACTGATATTGCTGTGCATTTCAGAATGGCATATATAAATTAATGGTTCTGAGAAACAGTGTGACAACCAGAGAGAAGGCGAGAGAAATGTGTGGTATTATAATCATATGTCGGGGAAATGGGGATAATGTTGGACTGGTTGATAGAGTGAATGAGAATTAGACAGATATTCTCATAATTCTATAACTTAATATAAATGAAGACCGCAACATCTCACACAGGAAAGACACCAGCTTAAGCCATTATTATGTGACTGCGCGCGCATGTGTATGCATGACAAACAGACGAGATGCAGAGATAATATACAAGAGACAGACCCAAAACAAAAGACAAATAGGAACAGACAGACAGACAGACAGACAGACAGACAGACAGACAGACAGACAGACAGAATATACAACAGAAGACATGAAGAGACATACTATCCAACAGACAGAAAGACAGAGAGACATGGTACAAAACTATTTACATCACACCCCATCACCGAGCGGGCGTTATATCCAAAGTAAACACATATATAGCTAAGCAACACAACGCACGACAAACGGCAAAATAAAAAATAAACAGCACATTGGGAAACAGTTAAAAAACGCTAGGTCACGCAATAAGCACGTTACGGAATGGTGGCAACCAATCCCATCCCATTAACACCGCAGCTCACAAACCTGGAATAGGATACGTGTTCATTAACCTAACGGACATGCTTACATTAACCACTTCCTTGCACTTTTAGTACAGGTGTACACCGTACAACGTCCGTTTGTGCAGCGTCCGATCGTATATACGTCCGTGGTCCCAGGTTGCACAACTTCTGTCCGTGCCTGGGCGATCATGACTCACCAACTCTCTCAGTCATTGGATATATTAATGAAGTTATTGCTTATAGTATTATTATTATTATTATTATTATTATTATTATTATTATTATTATTATTATTATGGCAGCGACGTGGCAGAACGGATACGAGAGCTCGTTCCTAAACTCCCAGTGCGTTGATGGAGGGATATACGGTTCAAAGCCTACACCGGCATTAAGTTGGATTTAAATGTTGGACTTCTCGTTCAGAAAGCAAAGGCAAACTACTGAACGTAAAATTGTTTAGATAATCTACCTGAGACTGATCGCAACGTCCCGAAAAAGACATGCAACGTGTAGTATTATTATTATTATTATTATTATTATTATTATTATTATTATTATTATTATTATTGTGTGCACAGCTGTTAAGCTTTTCACATACAACTTTCTGTCGTCCCCTGCCTCTCTTACATAATACCCTTTCCACATAAGCTTAATGTTTCTAGTCCCCCTTGTATGTTGATATGCCCCATAGGTGTCATTTGTTTCCCCCTGCCCCACCACCCTTGTGGTTTTGAGGAGCGATCTAACGACGTTTGAAGATGTTAATAATACGATGGCGGTTGTTGCATTCTGTGGACACCACGTGTTCATAAACCACACCTCCACCTGTCACCAGTTTTCCTATCAATTTCATTACTAACTGGCCAGACTCCCAACCCATTCACAAGAACCGTCCACATATAACATTTCAGTGGGCGAATGTGTGTGCTGGCCACATTTGTATAGTTCAAGATGCTACTTATTCGAGAGAGAGAGAGAGAGAGAGAGAGAGAGAGAGAGAGAGAGAGAGAGAGAGAGAGAGAGAGAGAGAGAGAGAGGATGGAGGGGGAGAGAGAGGATGGAGGGGGAGAGAGAGGATGGAGGGGGAGAGAGAGGATGGAGGGGGAGAGAGAGGGGGAGGGGGAGACAGACAAAAAAGTCTTTGGATATGCCGATGCTTGTAGTAGATCTCTGTAGTAGATCTTTATGTAGTGGGCGCTAACTCACTAAATAACATCTTTGGGAGTCTCTGTGGTGAAGTGGTTAGCAGTGTACCCCGAGCTCTGAAGGTCGTGGGTTCGTTCCCCGGACTCCGTAATTCATACCACGAGTGAAATTTTTACAGACTCTCGTGGATCTTACCTCGAGCTACGGTGTTCATGTTTAGTGTGATGCTCTCGACAAATGGACTGCCGCTCTGCGGAGAAAGGCCGGGCCAAATGGCGTAAAACCCAATGCAATGAACTTGACCCCCTAGACCAGTGGTTCTCAACCTAATTTTGGCCCGTTCCCCCCTTCACAATTTTTTCAGAACGTCATCCCCCCCCCCCCACCTTCATATTTCCTACCTAAAAATCCCCCACCCCTACACAGTATACGTAAAAATTGAAGGTAAATATGTTAAAACAGGTCTATACAACCACATAAAACGTGATATGTTTGTCTACTTACTTTATAAAATGAATTTTAGAAGGATGAGACGTGCATAACTGTAAAGTATGAAGGGAAAAGCAATATCAAGTAATCGGTTCTTGTATTAACGCGATCTTGAAATGATCTTCATTCCCCCCTCCCCTGGAAACTCTAAAATTCCCCCGGGGGGGGGGGGGGGGGTTTCCCCACCGGTTGAGAACCACTGCCCTAGACATTAGTATATCTTTGACAAGACGCTAATCCGTCCGATGACCGAAGACTAGCAAGAGAGATGAGTGTAGTCAGTAACCCACGTCTGGACTGTTCGTTTCAGCTTTACAGAACCAGAACTGACCAAGTTCCTACTTCCCACCTCCAAATGGTGATCCAGTAAACACGCCACACCAAAGCAGTCTGTCCGAGAAATTTCAGCTCGAAGAAGGAAGGCAAACGCAATGCGTATTATTTACGCCGGAGTTAGATCCGTCGGCCGAAACGCACAAATACCGCAGTTCATTGTAACCGGATTTAACGCAGCTACCTACCTTCTTGTTATGACGAACGAGAAAGAAGTAATATTGTTGTTTACGAAAGCCCAGTGGCAGTCCTGTTATATGTATATCGTGCGATACTGGCCTAGACAGTCGCACTGAAACAAATCAATACAGTGGTTTTCGGACAATCTCCCCATCCTACCACCACCACCTCTCTCTCTCTCTCTCTCTCTCTCTCTCTCTCTCTCTCTCTCTCTCTCTCTCTCTCTCTCTCTCTTACTCTCTCCCTCTCTCCATATCACATTCGGATAAATACTCCCACCTCACAATATACTTAGGTTGAATGTGTACATGTGTGAGAGAGCATGGAGGCTGTAACACGTACTTTTGCAAAACGTCGCTATAGTTAAATGTTTCATTGTCACTGCCTTGATCAGTAACGTAATGGACGTGTCCCTGTAAGAAGTAACGTAGCCCGATCTATCTGAAAGAAAGGTTTTAAATGTGGGATTTAAAGGCGAGAGTTCGACTTCATTGCATGGGGCTTCATCCCATATAGTTCGGCCTCTTTCCGCTGGGCGGCCTATCAAAAGCCTCGCACAAAGCACAAACTCTCTAGCTTCAACAACTCCCAGGGGTCTCCGAAAGAATCTGCATTGGTGAACCGAATGGCGGAACCCGGAATCGAACCCACAACCTTCAAAGCACGAGGCAGACGTCTTAACCACGTCGTCACGGAGATCTCCTGAAGGAGCTACGAGGACAGAAAACCAGAAAGTTCAGATGCTCGCATTCCAATCAACAAGTGTGTCTACCTGACAACAGCCGTTGCTCGTGCACTTGCAACCTCTCTTTCGCCGCACCCAACTGTTCCTACAAAGCAAGGGTGCGCGCCTCTTGACGGGCCCGTCCATATTTACGGCTTGCATCAAGCCTGTAGCACGTGCACGCGTTATGCGCAGATAAACCGATAAGATCGCGAGCACTGGCATTTTATAATGCGTCTACGAAAAAACAAGTTGCTGGGAGTATAAACATGACCAACAAGTGGTATTCCACCCCGGATGGAGGAACACGCGGAAATGAATCAATCTAATCGTCTATGAGCCCAGACTGACACCCAGTGAAATCCAGTGTAACGTTTTCGAACTCATGCACTACCCTGTGGCAATGATTGTTGCTTTTCCTACGATACAAAGGGGGTGGTTAAGAAGTAAGGGGCACACCTCTAACTGGAGAAGAGAGTGTTTGAATCAGGGAGTCGATTTATATAAATGAAAACGTAACCCAAAAGTGCTACACTCCCTTCTAATCCCGGGGTATGGAGCAGTCTTCTAGCCTTATCTGATAAGGGCGGGAAAACAGAACTTACGTGCACCTGCGACTTATTCTGCATCTCATCTCCCAATAGATCATATCATAGGTCGTCAACCAGCTCACCCCAAGCCCTGTGTACAAGTATTAATGATTGGTTTAATTCTGCAAGGAAACTGTGTTGCATATTTCAGCCAAAATAGGATTCATCTATCCACTTCATATGATATATAGCTCTGCAGTATGCTCCTGGCGAGGTGTAGCGAAATATGGAGGGAACCTATTGTTCGTGGCTTCTCTGATTAAATTAACTTAGGAAATACATTGTTTTGAATGTTTGTTGAACAAATCTGTTTGTTGTTGTTGTTTTTTCCTCACAAGGAAAATTCGCTTGTTCATTTGCAAGGTTATCCTTTGAACAATGCTTGTTTAACAACCATGGTGTACTTTCGAGATGCGCGTTACAGAGAAGTTAGGTTATTCGCCTTACATTTCATGGTACACATGTTCTATCCATGGGTAATGCTCGGGGTTTTTTGTCGACAGGAGGTGAAATAAAATTCTCGCTTGTGACTTCTTAGGCAAACGGCCTTTATTCTTCAACTCCAGAAAAACTGTTCAGTAGACACCAGCGGCGGCACAAATACAGTAGGGATGGCGGAGTGCTGTGATTGTCTGCATCTTCACTGATACATAGCATACGTCTTAAACAGCGTGTTTGTGAAGTCTCACTATACAATAAATTTTAAAAATGACGTACATGATGTCATCAAAAAATGTGCTCCACAGTCCATCGTGAAGCAATACGCAGCGAATGGCTGTCTCTGCTGGAGTAATTCTTTGCACTCCAAACAGAATGGTGTAATCAACAGAAGAAAGAATGTTTGTTCAAATTTCTTCTACATACAAAGTGTAGTAAGACTTTACAAGCACCCTGAACTTCAAGCAACAGTTGAGAATAGAGCGTCACACCTGGCTATGGATTTCTAAGAGGTCAGTCTGACTAACTCTGGCAAGCACTGGTGTGCGGTTGGCTTCCCCTAGATCAGTGGTTCTCAACCTATTTTGGCCCGTGCCCCCCTTCACCATATTTTCAGAACGTCATTTCCCCCCTTCCCCCCCCCCCCTTCGATTTTCCTACCTAAAAATCCCCCCCCCCCATTTTTCACATAGTATACGTAATAATGGAAGCTAAATTTAATAGCACATACTAAAACAAGTCTAGACATCCACATAAAACGTGATTTGTGGGTCTACTTACTTTATAAAATGAATTTTAGAAGGGTGAGACGTTACAGAACCGCAAAGTATGAAGGGAAAAAACAATATCAAGCAATCGGTTCTTGTATTAACGCGATCTTGAAATAATCTTAATTCTCCCCCCCCCCCCTGGAAACCCTAAAATTCCCCGGGGGGGGGGATTCCCCACCGGTTGAGAACCACTGCTCTAGATAGATTGCATCCATGGTAACGAGACTGTAACAGTGTGTGTAACTGTCAAAAAACTGCCGTTTACAGCCAATATAGTACATTGCGGTGTATGGCAGGAAGGTTGGGTTTCTGATTTCACTACATAAGAGATTTGAGTGTCGTGGGATGTTATCAGAAACCCAATCGTACGGTATACAATTATTAATTTACCGTCAGCCCTCGCCAAATAATTCTGAGAACCTCTGCTTAAAAAATTGTAACATGTTTCCTGTTCTAATAGTCATATCCTGTGAGTAAAAGGGAGAGAGAGAGAGAGAGAGAGAGAGAGAGGGGGGGGGGGCGGTTGTTGTCATTTCCAACATGCAGACTTCGTATACGTGTGCAAATTTGGCACCTTTCCTAGCCGTCAAACAAGCTATTCAATTTTGGCGTTGGAAAAGTCGCTATTACAAGTAAAGGTCTCGGGGTCAGAACAAGCAATACGAAGAGAAATTACATCAGGAAGAGTGTTTGCTAGGCAAAGGCATCGATGTTGCAGCTTGGGATAAGCGACTTTATAAATGTACGTCATTGTTAGGACGCTGCGATCAACTCCAACTCCAGGTTGATTTCCCAAGCAATTTCACATTCAGTAGTTTGCCATTGTTTCAGAAAGAGCCGTCAAAGCTAAAGTCCAATCTACCATCAGCGCACAAGACGTTTACACTCGAGTGCCTTAAACTACTCGGCCACGCTTATATATATATATATATATATTATATATATATATATATATATATAATATATATATATATATGTGTGTGTGTGTGTGTGTGTGTGAGAGAGAGAGAGAGAGAGAGAGAGAGGGGGGAGAGCGAGAGCGACAGACAGACAGAGAGACATCCAAACCAAAATGAGTAATATAAAGGTTTCGCGCGCAGATAAGACAACTTATCACAAACATCAAAAAGAGCCAGTCGCCAATTTTCGCCACATTGTGAGAAGAGAAAAACAGGAAAACTGTACTTCTTAACAGCCTTTTTTTTCATAGCAAATAAAGGTGCCAGAATACAGTACGAACTAGTGTGTGTGTGTGTGTGTGTGTGTGTGTGTGTGTGTGTGTGTGTGTGTGTGTGTGTGTGTGTGTGTGTGTTTTTGTGTGTGTGTGAAAGGGAGAGAGAGAGAGAGAGAGAGAGAGAGAGAGAGGGAGAGAGAGAGAGAGAGAGAGAGAGAGAGAGAGAGAGAGAGAGAGAGAGAGAGAGAGAGAGAGAGAAACGGCACATGACAGCTTCCATCTACATTTTATTTTCCTCCATTTACCTCAGTGAAGCGTTGAAGTGGCGGGTGGGGGAAGAGAGAGAAGGGGAAAGAGATGAAGTGGAGAGCGGGAAATGAGGAGAGAGAGAGAGAAGAAGAAGAATGAGTGAGGGGGGGGGGGGGGGGAGATGTTAAGATCTTGTATGCACTCTTTCTAATGCTCTATGTAGGCTGGTATTCATTCTCCAGGGTTTTTCTTGATACCATCACTTCATATTTTGCATGATCTTCCCCTTGTACTGACTGTATCCATTATATTTCTTCAATGTGGCTTCAGCTTCCATACCATCGTGAAATAAAGAGAATAAGTTGTTAGGCGAACATGTCCTTGACCAAGCGGCACTCGGCGGTCCATGAAGTCGGTATCACTGGGGGTCAGGGAGAGGGAAGGCACAAATATCCGCTTGAAGGTATTCTGACAGTAATAACATGAGGCTGTTGTAAAAACTCCGCCGGGGAGCAAGCACGACAGGAGACTTCTGATCATCAGAAGTGACCCCCCCCCCTCGCCGAATGTGTCGCCCCCTTTACCCTCTTTACACTCTCAAGACTCCCGAGCGTTTTTCTCCTGTCGTGAGTTTTTTGTTGAGATTAACTGCAGGAACTAAGCGACTACGAAAACATTCCACCCTGAAAAGGGTTTTAAATCCACGAGTGCATCGGTCACTAAGCTTCCTATGCTCTCTCTCTCTCTCTCTCTCTCTCTCTCTCTCTCTCTCTCTCTCTCTCTCTCTCTCTCTCTCTCTCTCTGTGAGAGAGCGAGTCCCATTAACGTTGAAATAACGTACGCAAAATAATCGCACAGGTACACACAGGTAGGCATTACCAGAAGACGAGAATACCCATCGACATCATGATACACAAGATAATGGATAAACTCAAAATTATTCGCACACATAAATGAAGTGTAACAAACCTGGTATTCTCGCAGGATGAAGTAAATAAAAGCGAACATTAAATAGCTGGGCGAATGATACATCTTGTTAAACCTGTCGACAGACATACCTGGCAGTTTTGTTTTTTTTTGTTTGTTTGTTATGATACTGAGACTTGCCTGCTCCATGGCAAAGGTGTTACGGACGCAGTTCGTAATCTCGCATACCCGCGTTCGAAACACAGATGTGGGCGAATTGGCAGCAGACCGCCTTGCGTTGGTTTTTATTAAATGGTATGGGTGTCGGTCGTTCAGAAAGCAATGGCAAACTACTGAACGTAAACTTGCCAAGGAATCACAAACGGCCAAAGAATGCTAAAGTTGACTGCTACGCCCTGTAAAGGATAAGCAACTAACTTTTAATGAGACCTGCAAAACGAATGATAGTGTTTACATACTAAAAGCAGATAATTGAAAGCGAGTAACAAATGTTTCTTCTGTCTTTTGTCCTCTATTGAAGTACAGGCCCTTAACCAACTGCACCAAGTACTCTAAATTATTCATCGCTATCTCTAGTTGTATCTCTTCTCCTTGTGTTTTACTCCTCTCTCTATATTGTTTACCCTCTTGGTTGCAGTGAAAGGACTATTTAAGTATACTATTTTCAGGTTTTCTCAACGGGTGTCCTATCCGCCGCCAGACTTCTCTGAGCTTCATATTAGCTTAAATCTGCCCCAATTCTGTTCCTAAGTACCATGGGATGCTTAATCGTCTTAAGCGACTTCCCGTATCTGACATGGGCTTATTTATCGCCGAAATGTTTTCACTGATTTATAATATAACATGTCCGCTACCATATTAACAACTTTTAAGTCATAATTGTGTCACATCCCTACTTCTCATGTTCCGTCATTCATTTTGGTTTGGTTCAAATATATTTTTGATCTGTTAAGGAAAACAAAGAATAGCAGCACTATAACCTACCATGCATGTCGTAAGAGGCGACTAATGAGAGTTAGTCTTGGGTATGGCTAGTTGGTGCCTCATCCCGCAGAATACTTTAGCTTCAAAATACAACCAATTAAGAACATAACGAATTATGCCAAATCCATTTGAAGTCCATATACAAACAGAAGGATAATACATATATAGGTACCGACTGGCGCTCACAAACGTCTTCGGTGATGTCAGAGTGTTCTCCAAATGCATACAACACGGTTAAAAGGAGTACACGGGGTGCACTTTGGCACGTCAAAACATCTCGCACTCGCCCCAACATCATTTACGCCCTCAACAGCCGTTTCATTCACGGGAATTAACTGGTATTTGTGTGTACGAACAGACAGCCACAAAAAAAAAAAAATGGCAGCATAACAACAACAACGTCCTGAGCAGGTTTACAGCTGTCGTTCATTATCCCAGCGACGTACATTTGATGTGAGGCGCGACAAAGATGCACAATCTCTAGGCAGTATTTGGATCCTGTTTCTTTCTGAACCGCACGAAGTGTCTGCTCCATTCCAAGCAGCAAAAGAAGAAGATAATGTCGAAGCAGATGGTTTTGAAGAAGAAGAAGAAGAAGAAGAAGAAGAAGAAGAAGAAGAAGAAGAAGAAGAAGAAGAAGAAGAAGAAGAAGAAGAAGAAGAAGAAGAAGAAGAAGAAGAAGAAGACGAAATATCTTAATCCTGGTATACACATAATGATATCCTTGCTGGTGTCGCAAAATTCGTGCACTGCGCTGAGAGTCTCCTCGTATAAGCTCTGGTTGGAGACTGAAGCACTTCTGAAGGTTCCTTTCCGTGTGCTGTGTAGGCGGTTGTTTACAAACATCAAACCGTGTTATAAAATCTGCACCATATCATCCGGGGAATCGGGACGAGGCGTCAGTTAAAACGTGCCTCCGCGATTTTTATGTCATACTTTCAAGGAAATTTAAAACATCTTTGTTACTTCATGTCAGTTCCAATTTAGATATGTGACAAATGTGTCATATGAGCCCATGCATGAATGACATCCGGCATCAGATTTCATGCAAGCGACCAGACATGTCATGTCTATGAACCCACTGAGATCTACCCTTCACATCTACCACACAGCAAGCGGAATAATCAAGTTTGTGGACTCCAAATGCTACGACCCAATTCACTCGCGTAACAAATGTAATAGAAACATGAGCTGCAACCAGAAGCAGTACACAGTGTATAGAAAATAGAGAACCGAGAAACACCTGCGACGCAACTCTATAGACTGCAACACATTACTTGCACAATGGGGATTGATCAAGTTCGGAAGAACCCAAGACCATCAAAGTTATATATTATAAACATGTTAGGCACTGATTCGTATTTACGAAGGAGTGGGCCGAAGCCAAGAGTAAATTTGAAATAAGAGAATACGCAACAACAAAAGAATGTCACAGGTCACGGATTCTTGAGGTACTGGTGCGATCGCTAATCATCTTGGTTTATAGGAAAATAACTTCAGTGAAACAGTATAGACGTTGCGCTGGTTATACATCCCTCCTAGACAACATTGCAGTTATAGACTAATTTCAAGCGAGCGAAAGAAGAAGAAGCTGGGCATTGTCACAAGTTGACGGAAAAAACCGCTGCACCCGTCTACATTTCAAAAATTTAAAAAGCCACCCAGGACAGGATAACTGTAGTATCCTTGAATAGGAGATGGGCAGCGCATAGTAGTTGCCCAGCCCTTGGAAATACTAGAAAGGTTAGGATGTTTTCATCAAGGCACCCTTGATAGTTAGTTGCATGTCCTTCACAGAACGTGGAAACAACTTCAGCATTTTTGGTTGTTTTTGATTTACTAGGCATTTTTTTTTTTTTGCGTTCAGTAGTTTGCCACTGCTTTCTAAATGACCATCGCTTAAAACAACCAAAATTTAAAAAAAAAAGTCCGCTTCCAAATCATCTGAGGCTGATTTCGAGCCCTGAACTCGTTTTATCGGTGAATTATAAAGCGCGTTAACTGCCCCTACACAACAGAGCAAAGCAGTCCTAAGTGGAACAAATATAATGGTTAACCTAAACTGAGTATGATAGGTGGAATATTATTACGGTTAGCTTACACTGGGCGGTGATGCCTCCATCATGGCACCCATTAGGTGCGACAACCGGGCATATTGATGATGTTAGAGACAGAGGACTACAAAAGTAGATCATGCTGCGTGATATGGCAGAGTGGACGAAAAACGATCAGCGATCTAGCTCATCAAAGAACACAGAAGATATCGAGCTCAGCAAGGACACGGAAGAGATATGGCTGTGGAGCTTACGTTGCCCGGCTTGGAATATCAGTTGCTGAGAAAACTCTGAAGCCTTTCAAATAACATCAGAAATAGATTCAAAGGTATGCACTGAGGATAAGGAAAATAAGCAGAGAGGGCGCTCCTCAGAACAAACTTAAAATGTGTATTCAATCAAGGGTATGTATGAACCTGTCAACTCTACAGTAGGGCAATAACTTACTGGAGGAACAGAGGTATTGCGACGCTCGACCAGAGACATCCTAACATCGAAAACAACGTCTCACGTAGTGAATTTGAATAACGAAGAAACAAACAATAGATTGCGCAATTTATTGCCTGTCATATTTCGCTGCATCTCGTCTGGTGCACACTGCAGAATTCACACACCAAAAACTAAAGTAATGAGCTAAATCCCTCAAGCTGAAATAACAACACATATATTCAAACATTAATTTAAATTGTCTACCATTGTAATTTTAAACAGGCCACCATGGTTTTTGGTTTTTTTTTTTTTTTTTTAGCTTCCATAAAGTAGGCTTTTCGATATGAATCGCAATGGCTTCTGCCACCTTTAGTACTAAAATTAGCTATAACATAGTCACCCTACTTAGCCAACTGAACCCACACTAAGCTTCAACCTTATTAAGATGAATGATTAGTCTTGCTAATGATGGCGGCATTTCGGGTTTTTAGTTCGTCGGGTTTGTAGTTCGCTCAGAAAGCAATGGCAAACTACTTAGCGTAATCTTGCCTAGTACATCAACAGCAGCTGAAAGAAGGTGGTGTTCACTGCAACGTCCTATAAGGGATATGCAACATTTTTTTTTTTAAAGTTCGTCATGCCCCTAGCATATATGCACTTTTAGTAAGGTGTCGTCGGCATGTGCGGTTTGAATCTGGTGTGCCTAAAGCCTCTGGGGTTTCTGTTCTCCTAAGTATACTTTGATCTGTACTTCTTTCTTTATAACCTATAAATGCATAACATTACCTGTAATTTCATTTCTTGTGTAATCGCTGCAGACGAATGCCAAATAGCCTGTTCTAATAATGATATAGTTGTTCTTATATTCAGTTTGAGATTATCTCCCGTGTGTTGCCGGGGCCCATAAGGGAAGCAAAGAATAGCAACACTGTAGCCTACCACGCATGTCGTAAGAGGCGACTAAGGAGGCTTGATGGTTCCGTCGCCCTGCTACTGAGTGAGTGCGTGGCGCGACACTGTGAGCTGAGTTTCGTGTGAAATGCTTTTAATCTGCCTGAGGTTTTTTGGAACGTGACTGCATGTTCGGAGTGATGGCAGGTGGCTATGTCCCAGAGTTGACCGGTTTTTGCCATATGCAGAAATGCGTGGCTGCTGGGCTTCTGGTTGACTGCCACTGCCATCAGCGATGAATTGTATTTTCGTGGACTGTGTGGGTGAACATCTAGGAAACATCCAGATGGGAAAATGACAGCCGATTCCATCAGCGATGAACTGGGTGTTTCGTGGGAGACTGGTGTGTTGACATTCTGGTGGCAGCATTATGCACAGTGTATTTGTGCGGGCTGTTGTTTGTCGAGACTCCTGTCTTTTCCACTTTTCACATTGGGCAGTGGAGAGCGTTTTGTGTGATATTCACTGGCACAGGAATGGAGCATAATGGGGACGACCCGTTGCTGTGAGTAGTTATAAATGGACGTTTCGGTTATGATTTGCCGGAGCCTCCGGCAATTGACCTTGACCTCGGCTGATTTTCACTCCCCCTCGGTCATGAAGTTGGGTAAGGGGTAAGGGGTGGTATGTAGGGGTGATATTTAACTTATGTTTTAGGTTGTGTAGTAAAAAGGCGTGTACCACATAATCAACATGAAGAAACTTCTTGCAGTGGTCAACAAGACAAAGCATTCATACCACTAAAAAAAAAAAAAACCAGAGTTCGTTTTCATAACTTTTTATTTTTCATCAAATTTCCAATAGTGTGTAGAAGAGTCAAACCATTTTCATTGACAAAGTACATTCATTTTTATTGGTCGTGACAAACGTGACATTGAGTCTTTTATATAGCCATTTCACACATATGACCACTTTAATAGAACATATAGACACCAAACAGTAGAAAACCTATATACATAAGTACACTAGGACGGGCTATATGTCTAGGGGTGATGTAGTGACCTTGTCTTTGTGAACTTGACGTTTTATGTAGAAATAGGATAGCGAGTTTCTGTGTTGTGTGTATGTGTAGATAGACGTGTCTTGTGTTTTGAAACCTACATTTGTCCCTCCAGTCGCTGTCTGTGTGTCAAGTACTTCTAAAAATGTTTGTCTGTCTAGGTGTGGGTTGTGGTGTTTGGTGAGGCCCTTTGTGCTTGTTTTATTGTAGTCTCCGAAACAATGGTATGTTTTACTACATAAGGATACCATTCCATCCCCTTCGTATTCTAACTTGAAAAGACCAGGGGTTCTCTTTTCATAAGCTTTGATAGTCTGGCAAGCCTTACAGGTATCAGTACTAACTATATGTTCAGAGCAGACTTCAGACGGGAACCACTGAGTATAGACTCTATCATACTCTGTTCTAAGGTATGGTCTAACTGCTTCCGCTAGGTTAGGTGTGCTAAGCACTAAGTAAAGAGAGTCAGTGTCCATTTCGCATAATTGGAAATCTTCCCTGTCTAAAAATTTATCTAAAAAGTCATAGTAGAAAGCCAACATTCTTAATTTGGCATACTGATAAACGAAAAAACCTATCTGAAGGGGGAGATCCCAGACTGTTGTCTTTTTCCCTTTTACTACTTCAAATATGTCTTCGGTCAGTGGTGTCATCTTCTTAAATAAGGGATTATTTATTAACTTGGTTGTGTCTTCACCCTTACAATAGGAAACATTGGTATGTTTGGCCTTATTGGTTAATGTTTTGCCGTAAGCGGCATTACCCAATAATTTCATGGTTTCTGCCTTAACGGTAGAGGTTGTATTACTGTCACCTTCTCTTCTGGCATCAGACACCATATCACCAAATTCTTGGAAGCAGCTAACTGGCTTATATTCAATGATTTGGTACACATGGGTGACCTCTAGCCCATGTTCCAGATACCATTTTAATAATGGCGTGGCTAACATGATCTTTTCTCCGATATAGCTACCTATAAGTGTCCGTCTGGCACTTGACAGCAGTTTATGTGACTGGGCGTACTGCCTCATAAGGTCACCAATATCCTCTCTGCCCACTTCAATATTTTTAAATATTGGTGTCATCTCTGAGAATCGCGCTTTGTATTTGTCTGGCACGTGGATATCACACTCTATCAACCCAAACAAACTCTCAGCTCTTACAGCCTTTAGAATCCTTTCTTTGGTAATGGTCTTTTTATTATGCCATGGTTTGACATATGGGAATCTGCCGTTGACAAAACCCTTAATGGCACTATTGGTCTTTTTAAGGTTCCGCCAGTCACATTCCCACATTTCTACTACTTTAACTTTTACCACGTTAACCAAGTAGTCGTGAATATCACAGGTGTTGTCATATAGTTCTATCAGAGGTATCTTATTTACTGGATTTATGTCAATACCACGAGTCAGGGGACAGTCTGGGTGTCCATGGAATAGACATCCGTGAAACTGATACACGGTTGTATTCACCCTATCCCAACCATCTACTCTAATATGACGCGGGCCCAGCGCCATCTCTCGCCCATTGAATTGTGTCCTCAACTCTATATTCTCACTATGCTCTATCCACGCTAGCCACTCTCTGCACTGAACAGTGTAAAATCTACCCTTATGCGTCTTGAAGTCATCTTCTGCCTTTCGAATGACAGGAAAACCCGTGGGCATCTTTTGCATTAGAGCCCACAGGTAGAGAGCGTTAGCGTCATACCCTTTCAAACTCTTAACAAGCTTACCCCCTCTGATGCGTGTCTGACCAATCTCATGGTACCTATGAAAGATTATGGACGGCCCTCCTACAATATTGTCTCTAAGTGTTTTGTGCAGGTCTTTCTCGTTCTCAGAACATAGTGAAAACACTACGTTTTTGGGCAGAGTCCTAAAAAGATATTTTAAGGTTACTCCAGGGACGGAAATGGCATCCTTAAACATGTCTACACCTAAATCTTCGTAGAAGGTAACCTGTTTATCTAAGGCCTTAATAAAAGGTTGTACATCTTTGTTATTATACCACACTAGAAAGTCTTCTAATGTGGCCATCTTATTTTCTACCCACACTTTCTGACACACTTTATACTCAGCCTCAGTAATATTACAATTTCTTAGTTTTGAAAAGAATGCCGCGTGTGGGGGTAACTGTGTTTCTTTTAGTTTTTCTAGATTAGTTATAAACTCATAAGGGAAATTTCCCTTAGTTTCTTTAATTTTGTAAGCGGCTAGGTACTTTGAGTAGTTGAAACCTGGTGCTAAATAGTTACTGATATCCAGAAATTTCAATTGATCTGTGGCAATACACATAAAATTATTGTTTCTCTTGACAACAAAATTGCACGACACTTCCTCCGATTTTATGAAATAAGAAAATAAGTATGGCTTGATGAGGTTCATATCGTACTTTCCAGAGTTGAATCCTAGGACCGGTAACTCTTTCAAGTACGCATCGAACCTACCAATTAAAGTGCTCTCATTTTTCTCCTCTAGTGCAGTGTACACATCTTCGAACTTAGCATGCAGTTCTGAATACGCCGCATCAGCGATTCGGGTCAAATGATCAAGCATCCTATTCACCAGATCTTGGGGATCACCCGCTGTGATGAAGCAGACCGGGGCCTCGAACCCAGGTACGTTGGAGGCGACTGAGCACGACATGGGAACATGTTTTGCTAAAAATTGTGTTGAATTACTATCACTAGGAAGATTTGAAGCCTCAAAGAAGCATTCAAAATCGTATGTAGCCCTGTACGAGTAAACATACTTAGGATCGACTGGGATGCCTTGGTCAGCAATAAGTTCCCAGACGGTTTCAGGTGGACTGTAAACCCCTCCTTTAAAATGCTCTACAGTTTTACCTCCGTTGCAACGGTTTTCATGACGTTCCATACGTCGATACTCCCTCCACAACTTCCCACATTTTGGGCAACTAAAAGCGTGTGCTGCTTTGTCAATATCTACAATATGCATGAAATGCTCTTTAAAAAACAACAGTCTTAACGTTTCATCATATGTTCCACTACCTCTAAGCTTTGGTACCATTGAATGGTTATCATCGTACTCAAAAATGTCTACATTGAGAGCAAAGCATTCTTCTAAATTGGGGACATCAAGAAGCTTAACACCTGGAAAATTAGTTAGGGATTCTATGTGCTGATACTCTTTCCACTTATTAGCATACTCTTTTGTCTGTTTCCTAAGATTTGTAACTTCTGAGCCTTTGTGTACGGCTAGTGCTCTAAAAAAACAAAGGTTATCAGTGTATGGCTTAGAACTAGAGTCATATTGTAATATATTGATGGCTTGGTTGTGGGTAATGTATTCGGGAATATCAGTCAGGCAGCAACCAATAGGAAATTCAGGAATGTGAAAAATATAAAACGACGTAGCAGCTACTGTCTCTACACTGTATTTGGTGTCTGGTCGTTGCTGCATAGCATATGTAAGGATGTCATGTTGATGAACTGTCTTGATGAAGTCGTCAAAGTCATGTCTGTTATTAATTAAAGCTGGAAATTCTAAAACGGGAGCGTTGTTGGAGGAAGCATGAAAGAATCTAAGGTCCTGTGTTTCTCTATGTCTCAGAATTAAATGGTGGGAATAATTGATCTTGAATCGGTTTGTCTGAGTATTAAAGACCTTGTATAGAGTAGCTGTCCAGTCGATAGGGTGCTGTGTCTGTGGGCTAATGTAGTATGTGTAGACTGACATGTGTTTACCACACTTGTGATGTGTCCTAATACTATCCCAGTTTTCCCTATAGGTGGGTTGGATTTCATCAGGGAGGTTGTCTGGTGTTTCTGTTTCAACTTGTCCAAGTTTCTGTTTTTTAGGTGTATGTGTGTCTGTGGGAGCTTTCCTTTTACGTACTGGGGTGTTTGATGCAGTAGTATTTGGTGCTGTAGTGTCCGTATTTGAAATTGAGGGTGTAGTGTGCATTGATGGGGTAGTGTCCATTGATGATGTCTGGTGATGCTTTTTAATGTGGGACTTTAGATCATCTTTTCGTTTGTATGAGTTATAACATATGTGGCACTTGTGAGTTGTGGTGCTGTGTATGGTGTTAATGTGACGTATAAGATTGCGCTGTTCAGTGAAAGCTTTGTCACAGGTAGGACACAGAAAGACATTCTGAGTAGTGGCCATAGTGATAGACAGAACTGTGGTGATGAGTCAAGTTTCCGGTGCTAAGCTCTTGTGTATCCAAACTTTTCCAAATTATAGATCTTGGTAGTAGACAGTGTTATTCAGCAAAAAAAGTCTTTTAACTTCCGGTATTGGTAATATGAGTCAATAGTTTCCGGTTGATGATAAGGTGATATTAAGATCTTGTGTAGTTGGTAGCTTTTCCAGTTAGTATAGTCAATATTTTTTCCTGTGTTGGCTTTGATGATAGTAAGACTTTGTGTGGATCCAATAGATAACGTCTTGATAGTGAAAATTAGTTTGTAGGTTCCTATCGTTCCACTCTTGTATAAATCTCGAGTAAGCACTGGGCAGCAAACAGCTGTGGAGAATAACAAACATCATTATAGATATTTTGCAACCATATGACATATCTACAGGAAATATTTTATAAGACATACCAAAAGGAAGATATAGCAACTGAGTCACATAACACTTAGTATTATATTTTCATTTTCTCTGTTTTCTTCACATCCCTTCCTTGTGTAGTTGATGGTGAAGACAAACAATGACCTTTTTAAAAAAAAAAAAAAAAATTTTTATATTTTTTTTTATTTTTATTTTATTTATTTATTTATTTATTTATTTTTGTTTGTTTGTAATTCTATTCTCTGTGTTATTTTATATTGGATGACACAACTGTGGTATACTAATGAACATTGCTGAATATGACCACCAAGGAACACTATATATGGTTGAAAATATTTAGTGATGTGTAATATGAAAAACGTTGAAGGCATACCAGTGGTAGACAGTTCCCTTCCTTTCCTTGTACGTAATACCCTCGAGATTGTACTTCCTTGTATGTAATGGCTTCGATTTGTTAGCAACTTTTCAACCTGGTGAAAAGATAAATATTATAGATATAACAAAATAAAATAAGATAGGGCTGCTTGAAACAACTAATGGAAACAAAGATAAATTTGGCTAATATGAAGATAATCACAGAAAATTATATAAGAGGTCAAAGAAACTCTCAGTGCTTAGAAATTAAAAAACAACGCAACAGTAAAATACGAAACTAATCAAAGATCAGCAGAAGGCTACCTAAAGACAACAGATGGATAAAATAATAGAATAGCTTTTACACATATGATCAGAATATTGAAAAAACCTTTATGAAGTTAACAGAGAAGAATATAATAAGGAAGGGCCACCGGTTTGAATGTGGAGGCTCTAACCATATGAAAGCTACCAAAAGCCCGGTTCAGACAGCATCATAGCATAAATGCTTAATACTTTAGAACTGATGATCTACAAACGGCTGGAAAAGACCTTAGACATGTAAAAACATATAATGAAAACTACAAGCTACCATAAAAATTGATAATGAAGTAGACCAATTTCAGCCTATTGAGAGAGGTGTGAGATGGGTATGTGTAATGTCGGCTTGTACAATGAAACTGTTTCCAGAAATATAGAAGACATGAAAGGAAACAATAACAGCTAGGCAGATGACACAGTCTGATTACAGACAATGAAGAGGACCTGCAACATTTAGTAGATCCAAGCAGTCAATAACTAGGGGTGGAACTGAATAGTAAGAAGACACATATTATAGCCCTTACTGGAAAATAAGTACCTTACACAATGTAACAATTGAATTTAATAGCCGTTGAATCAAAACAATCTTCTTCGTTGAATGCGAACATGAGAAATAGACTTGGCCTTCATTTCGTCACGGGTTTTGATACTGTCTGCGTGAGAGAGGTGTATATCTGAAATGAACAACATCAATCAACCAATCAGAGAACAGATAACATCAAATCACAAAGGGTATATCCCTGTAGTGGTCTGAGGGACATTTTGAATCAACCAATCAGAACACAGATAACACCAAATCACAAAGGGTATATCCCTGTAGTGGTCTGAGGGACATTTTGAATCAACCAATCAGAGAACAGATAACATCAAATCACAAAGGGTATATCCCCTGTAGTGGTCTGAGGGACATTTTGAATCAACCAATCAGAGACCAGATAACATCAAATCATAAAGGGTATATCCCCTGTAGTGGTCTGCCTGATATTTTGAATCAACCAATCAGAGAACAGATAACATCAAAATCACATAGGTCATATCTCCTGTAGTGGTCTGAGGGACATTTTGAATTAACCAATCAGAAAACAGATAAGAAATTAACACAAATGGCATCTCCTGTAGGTCATGTGACCGGAAGCCCACTTTGGTCATTTATGTCCACGTCTTCCAGATGTATGTTTCCAACCCGAACCACCTTTGACCTGGTGTAACCCACTTTAATTATGACCAAGACTGTTACACAGACCGATGAAGAGTCATACATCTCTAACACATCGTCAATGATATGAATATATTTAACCCATATAGACATCACTAACCACCATTAAAATACACCATTGGTTACAATAGTTATATATCGAAAAGGTCCCAAGTCGACTTCTGATGTATTAACTTCTAACACGTGGCACTATTTCACTTTATAAAGAAAACTATTTTAGTAAAGTTTGTTTTAAATGAAACCAGAAGTATTCTAATGTGTGAACTTTGAAAATTAATTGTCTTGTTGCGAAAAGTGTATATAAGAAAATATTCCTGGGTGATCCTGAAATCTAAATGTGTACACACATACCTTACTACTACCATTCAGTAGCATGTCCTTTGCAGAATCTCATTCCCATAAAAACCCGCCGAAAATATAGAAAAAAAAAAAATTTAAAAATTCTTGATCACAAACAAGATGTCCATTACAACCAACTGGAGATCATCTACTTTAGATCTTCCAAGACATACACCATTATTGTTCTCTCCATCATGATGTTTCAAGTGACCAAATATACCAATTTTCTTTGCTTGTCTTTAAAAAACCATCTTCAATATTCTTGAAGTAAAGTAAGCTATTCTTAGAACCCCTCTATTACATTTTATATTCAAGTGCCTTTATGACGTGTTTAGTGTCTCACAGGCGTAAGTTGAATACTCTTAAAAACATAATTGTCTGTAGTTCTATCTGTCCCACTCTATTAAGTTGTCTTTGAAGAGCAATTGATAATCGATTAATTTCTTTCATTGTGTCACTGTTGGTAATCAAGATATTCGAAAGTTTCCACCACCTGGTTGTTATGGGGTTCTTTGCTTTGCCGAAAGCACATTACTTTCCTTCTGGACAGTGACTATTTTAAGCTGTGACCATACTGATGATCTATCGGTCCAGACCAACAACAATATGTTGTTACACTTCATCCACATGCTTCCATGGCTTCACATAACCCTGATTCAGGTACGCCACCCAAAAGTGCTCCATAGAAGAAAGAAGGATACCCTGTAATCGGGACTACCATACACAAGTAAATTTTAGGCCAATCTCTCAGAATATCACACACAATCAGTCATACACACTCTCATTGTGAGTTCTTTATAGGCTGTCTGATCGTTGTGCTAACATTAGAGGTCTTAGAGTGACCAACAACAACAACAACAACAACAACAACAACAACAACAACACACATATAGGCGGACCCGCAGTCATATATACCAGTATACCCACATAGAGACACCCGACGACAAATAAGCAGATACACACAGTCAGACATATAGACAGATAAAAAGACATATAGATAGACTCACAGACAGATAGATGGACACGCAGTCATAGACACCAGTATAGCCATATAGAGAAACCCACAGACAAATAACCAGATACAGACAACCAGACATACAGACAGACAGCCAGACATATAGATAGACTCACAGACAGATAGATGGACACTCAGTCATAGACACCAGTATATCCATATAGAGAAACCCACCGACAAATAACCAGATACAGACAACCAGACATACAGACAGATAAAAAGACAGCCAGACATATAGATAGACACACAGACAGATAGATGGACACGCAGTCATAGACACCAGTATATCCATATAGAGACATACAAACCCACCGACAAATAACCAGATACAGACAACCAGACATACAGACAGATAAAAAGACAGAAAGACATATAGATAGACACACAGACAGATAGATGGACACGCAGTCATAGACACCAGTATATCCATATAGAGACACCCACCGACAAATAACCAGATACAGACAACCAGACATACAGACAGACACGTTTTTTAGTCATACGCGCAAACACTGATACAAACCATTAACAGATAAATGAAACAACAAACACACGGCCCGAAGTGTGCCCATCACATTACCTTCTTACTTTTCAATCCTTGTGCTCATAATATAGTGAATTTTAGATTTATTCTGATGACATCAATCTGATTATCATGTGGTTACACATCTATCCATACATCATGTCGCTAGGACTTTTTAATCTTTGTGCTCAGAATATGGTGAATTTTAGCTTTATTCTGGTGACATCAATCTGATTATCATGTGGTTACACATCTATCCATCCATCATGTCACTAAGCGGTCATGTTCTACCATTTCACTCGATCACTAGAGTCGTGGAGCTGGTCTCGACCATACCAAGCCTTCCAGGTATTTACTTCTCGGTCTGTTCCCCTCGATCCCATTTTGTTGCTTGTAGATTATTTTCTGCCCGTGGTATCTTTTCTCCACCTTTCCATCAGATGTTTTTCAGCCTGGTCCACCCATCGATACAAAAGTATGAAGCACTTCAACCCTTTCTTTTTTCTAATTGCTATCTTTTTGGTCAGTTTCATCTTGCTAAAGGCTACATTCGCCGTGGCGATTCTTGTAATCTCTTCAAACCATTGCCCATCAGAACTGTTCCGAGATAATTGTACTTGTTTTCCTATTTACTTGTGGTGTTTTCCTAATAATCTGTGTCTTTTTAGTTCTAATCCTAGTTGTTCACGTCTATTAATTGTTGCAGGTTCTGTTCCTTGTCTACAATCAAGACTGCCTATCTATTGATGTCCCGCAATAATCTTTTCATATATTTCTGGTGTACAAGGGGAAAAACATTACACACCCCTTTTAATTGGGTGATATTTACCTATTTCATTATCAATCCATATGACAGATCCAATATGTTTTTCTTTCCCCACCAATTTGTAGATTTTCAAACATATCTAATTTGCCGTACACAGCCTTATCAACGTGATAACATTCACATGTGCATTAAAAGCCTTGTGTAGATGACTTTTGTGCTACATTCCTTTGAAATAACGAAATACCAGCAGCGAAAATAACGCAAGTGAAAACAGACCTTGTGGCCTCTCTCTTTTACTGTGCTCGCGTGGGCTCGTGCCTTGGGGAATTTATGAGACACCAGACAGGTCAAAAATACAATTCGGAAGATATAAAGATACAGTTTTGGGGGATAGATAATGCAGCAGATCTATAATTGTTGGACATTGTAGTAATATGGAGTGCTCAATCAAGAAAATATTAATAATGGTATCAAAAGAAAGTAAATGTTTTGTTTTACAGGACATCGCTGTCAACAGCTTTCAGCTGATTTCTAGACAAGCTTACACTCAGTAGTTTGCCATTGAGCGACCGGCTCACATCATAAGTATGAACCAGTGCTGATTCTCACAGTGGTTACGTTACTTACGGAGAAAAGTGTAACCGGGGATACCAACAGTGGTGACACCAAATGTGACATAGAAACATTCTTAACCAAGTGGATAAATTACCTAGGGGTAATTATCAGATGGATGATGTACAAGAGATTAATGAACAGAACAAGATAAATTTTATAAAATGAAAAAGTAAGAGAGTGGTAAATAGTTTTGGTGTATGACAGCGAAACTTGTATCAAAAAATTAGAAGCAGCTGGTTTGTAAGGTGAATTCTCTGTCTAACAACTAGAAAAGAAACAACTTTCTTCAGTCATATAAGAGACGCATGAACATCGTGGCAACTGTTATCTCAGTAACATACCGAGATTAGAAATTATGGTAGTTTTATGTCAACAAAGTTGATTTCAGAACACCAAAGACAGCGTCATGAATGCCTACATCATTTGATGATGATAGTGTCAGCCAAGTTGATTTCAGAACACCAAAGACAGCGTCATGAATGCCTAGATCGTTTGATGATGATAGTGTCAGCCAAGTTGATTTCAGAACACCAAAGACAGCGTCATGAATGCCTACATCATTTGATGATGATAGTGTCAGCCAAGTTGATTTCAGAACACCAAAGACAGCGTCATGAATGCCTACATCATTTGATGATGATAGTGTCAGCCAAGTTGATTTCAGAACACCAAAGACAGCGTCATGAATGCCTAGATCATTTGATGATGATAGTGTCAGCCAAGTTGATTTCAGAACACCAAAGACAGCGTCATGAATGCCTACATCATTTGATGATGATAGTGTCAGCCAAGTTGATTTCAGAACACCAAAGACAGCGTCATGAATGCCTACATCATTTGATGATGATAGTGTCAGCAAAATTGATTTCAGAACACCAAAGACAGCTATGTGTGGTGCGAAAGAAATAGAGAAGTATGGGTTTTGTACAGTGCGAAACGAAAAAATATAACCATTCGTTCACCCAGAACATGGCGAAATTTAGATTTATTCTGATGATATCAAAATTAAATCTAATTATCGTGTTAGTAAAACACTTACAAGGCGAGCCTCAGTTCGTCTGGGCTGGTGAATAAACACACCGCAGTGGGACCGGTGTTTTGTTAACAAGCGCGGTCATCCGAGAAAGCTTGCCAACACGCAGCTCCGGACAAAATTCGCAACGGAACTAAATTAGCCACAAATGTGCAACACTCTGAGTTTATAATATCAATATCTCTTGATATATTTCGTAAAACACCATCAAAATTGTTTTTTTTTGAAATCAACAACCTCGTAATCTTTCATTTGACTAAAGTTTTAATACTTTTTGACCTCTCAAAAGTTATTTTATTACACATTTAAGGCGTCATATCACGCCTGGGTGTTCCGAGTTTGCATACATAAATAATTTTTTTAAAATATATAAGAATGGTTTATTATGCTATATTGCTTTTTAAAATACTTAAAACTTGGTATTATTAAATATTACAAGGTTCCTTTTTCTGATATTTGAATAATTTTGTCTAAATCTGACTTTCCCCCAAGTACGCATAGCACAGTTGTACATATAAATTATGTTCCTTTTTATACAACTGAAAACCATACTTTATTGGTGCTTAAACATAAGTGAGGGAGTAATTTTTTTTTGTATAATATGTTTATAAATGTCTGTTCTAGAAATATGTTTTGTCTATCGGTGTAATTCTTTTGTTTACCATCTCCGACAGTCACACTTGACACGTTGCTTTTGTATCTTTGCTTTGTAAGATCAGCGTTACCAGAATTAATAGCTTAGTTGATAAAGCACTTGGCTCGTGTTAGGGTGGCAGTGGTTCGATCCTCAAAGTGTAAATTTTTTTAAATTTTTTTTTTTAATTTTATAATTCTTTAAACCGCTGTTCATCAATATACCGTTGTCTACTATTTTTCTTTTTGGTATCTCTTTCGCTTACGCCCACAGATAAGAAGATAGATACTTTGTAACACCGAAAAAAAGAATACATTATGTTTCATGTCGGTAACCGCACTGGGTCTATCATTATCATGTGTCGCTTCTTCTTTCGTTCGCTTGAAACATGTCTATCATTGTGATATTGTCTCTTGTATAAATTTACCGTTGTTTGTCGATAAGACTTCTGACTCAAGTTTGTAACGAAAACACATAACAAAACACTACCAGCTTAGTTATTAATTTTAAATAAATTAGATTTTTGTATAGGGCAGTAATTCTTCAGTCATCGTGTGCCTTGTCGGTGGGCGTGACCAAACGTGGTACATTTTACCCTGTTGATAAGTTTCATAAAACAGAGTACAACAGACAAAGCTGTCAATAATTGAGTTGATTAAAGCGTTTCTTACGGGAACCCACACAACTTCATTGGGGTTGAGTGAAAACCAGATAATTGAGGCTGTAAAAAGTGATACATTTTTCGGGTTGGTGGAGTGCGATATAGAGACCCCGACTGATTTACAAGAGTCCTTTGCCGAAATGCCCCCTATTTTCAAGAACACAGAAGTGTCGAGGGACGATATTGGGGAGTTTATGAAAGACTACGCCATAAAAAAATAAACTACTGAGTACCCCACGACGGACATTGATTGGTAGTTATTTCGGGAAGAAAATATTATTAGCCACCCCTCTTTTAAAATGGTATCTAGCCCATGGGTTGGTGGTTACACACATCTACCAGACAATAGAATATCGACCAGTTAGTTGTTTTAAACAATTTGGGGAAACAGTCTCTAATGCCCGTCGCCAAGGGGACAAAAATCCAGCCGAGAGTATTACAGCAGACACAATGAAATTGCTAGGTAATACTGCTTACGGCAAAACGTTAACTAATAAAGCCAAACATACCGATGTCTCCTACTGTCACGGAAAAGACACGACCAAAGTACTCAATAACCCTAGGTTTAAAAGCATGACTAGTATTACACCTGATCTATTCGAAGTTGAAACACTAAAGAAGAAAACTGTCTGGGATCTACCTCTACAAATAGGTTTCTTCGTTTATCAGTATGCCAAATTAAGAATGTTAGCTTTCTACTACGACTTTCTAGACAAATTTATCTCTAAAGACGACTTTCAGCTTTGTGAAATGGACACTGACTCTCTATACTTGGCCCTTAGCGCCGACTCACTCTCTGAAGTAGTTAGACCACACCTACGAGAAGAATATGACAGAGTCTATAATCAGTGGTTCCCGTCTGAAACCTGCCCTGTTCATAAAACTACTACCTGTAAGGCTTGCCAGACTATCAAAGCTTATGAAAAGAGAACCCCCGGGCTTTTCAAACTAGAATACGAAGGGGAGGGGATGGTGTCGTTATGTAGTAAGACATATATTTGTGTCGGAGATTATGATAAAATCAGTACCAAAGGTCTGACCAAAAACCACAACACGCATTTAAACAAGGACACATTTTTAGAAGTACTTGACACACAGACAGCGACTGGAGGGACAAATGTAGGTTTCAAAACACAAGACACGTCTATCTACACATACACACAACACAGAAACTCGCTATCCTATTTCTACATAAAACGTCAAGTTCACAAAGACAAGGTCACTACATCACCCCTAGACATATAGCCCGTCCTAGTGTACTTATGTATATAGGTTTTCTACTGTTTGGTGTCTATATGTTCTATTAAAGTGGTCATATGTGTGAAATGGCTATATAAAAGACTCAATGTCACGTTTGTCACGACCAATAAAAATGAATGTACTTTGTCAATGAAAATGGTTTGACTCTTCTACACACTATTGGAAATTTGATGAAAAATAAAAAGTTATGAAAACGAACTCTGGTTTTTTTTTTTTTTAGTGGTATGAATGCTTTGTCTTGTTGACCACTGCAAGAAGTTTCTTCATGTTGATTATGTGGTACACGCCTTTTTACTACACAACCTAAAACATAAGTTAAATATCACCCCTACATACCACCCCTTACCCCTTACCCAACTTCATGACCGAGGGGGAGTGAAAATCAGCCGAGGTCAAGGTCAATTGCCGGAGGCTCCGGCAAATCATAACCGAAACGTCCATTTATAACTACTGCTGTGAAGTTGGAACTGCGACTAACTAACCAACTAACTAGTTTGAGATTATAAATACGGAGTTTCACAACTATTTCGCATTCTATTCCAACGGCCTCTGTGATTACCCAGCAAGTGATACGTCTGTGTCTTACACATAATAAACAGGAATCAACAAATAATATACCTTTTTTTAGTTGAGTTGAGTTGCGTTAAGAACCGACATCACTGCGCTCAGGACATTCCCATACGTGCTCAGTCCCCTCGTTCTTTTAATGTTCGTATTATACCAGGCCCAGCATAACGGTCTCATGTGTTTATATGTTTGATTAGTGTACACTTCTGAAACTCGTAGTGCTATAAAAACTGCCCTGTACAAACTGTCCATATTCATCAGCTGTGGGCTCAAGTGTATGGCAGACCTGGCAAATGGTGCCTCCTATTTTATGGGTGTCTGGTTGAAGGTAAGTAGAAGAACGCACGCGTGTGCGTGTGTGTGTGTGTGTGTGTGGTGTGTGTGTGTGTGTGCGTGTGTGTGAGGTCGTGTGTTCGCCCATAAAACAAGAATACATAAAACAGGAAAAAGATTTAACGTGTTGTACAGCTCCCTACAACATTTTATTTGCTGCTTCTGTTTGTTATTTCTATGTATGGGGTTAATAAAATCAGATTTTGTTTACACAGGCAAACTAATACCTGCAGTGCTTCCTTCGCCCAATAACCCCTGACCCACCTCTTCTTTGGTTCTTGACATTCCTAGTGTATTATAGGTTCACAACCATGAAGGCCAAGTCATTTGTAGGCCAGTTCATGGTTACTTGAATGATGTCTGATTTTGTTATATGATGCCAGTGATTAAAAACTCCGCCACGGAGCAAGCACGACTGGGGGATTCTGATCGTCAGAATCGGTCCCCCTTCCCCGAATGTTTCGGCTCTTCTACCTTCTTGACACTCTCTGGGGGGGGGGGGGGGCGCCCGGGACAGTTATGATGCCAGATAACTAGTCTCAAATCAACCCTCTTTAGTCGCATTTTACATCCTGCTCAGGCGGTATGCAGTGTAACTATTATTTACCCGCCCTTTGGGGCTCCTGTAACACATGTGCAACTTCCTATCTGATGAGAGATAATAAGCCTGAGTACATAATGAAATGGGTAATGAAAAAAATAGTGCAGCTGAAGATTTGAATGAGGAATGGGGAACAAGTTGAGAAGTAGGTTAATGTGCTATGGTTATTACAGCAGTTACATGTATTTTTCCCTGTCACCGTTGGAGAGGACCATATACTCATTTGCCAATCCCTGAGTAGGCTATTAGATCTGCCCCAACCTGAAAACGTTTACTACAGTGGGGATAGAGGAGTGATGACTGTCCATTAGTTGAGAATGGCGCATGATTATCGTCTGAAACTCCTCTGTGTAGCCGTCCTACTCAAAGGCCGCAGTGTCAGTAGAGATATGACTATGCCAGGATGAGCAGCAATTTTCTCCGAGGTATCAAAGCCAGAATTTCATAGTTAATTAGTGATGTACGAAACATGGAGATAGACAAAAGTTATGAACATTTTAAGGCATCGAAATAATACAATAAATTGGTTTAAAGACACTGATTTGCACAACCAAAAGACAAAAGGGGTGAAGTTTATACACGTAACAACATGAAAATCAACATAACAGAGCATGACATTAAAAGCAAGAACAGCAGTGGAGCTGTGAATGCCTAGCATGCAACTTTAAACAGAAGCAGAAGGCATACACCAGACAGACTAGCCTAATAATGGACGTTAATTGTTATATTCAATGCCCTATTACAAGTGCCAACCAACAGATAATCTTGGGTCGTTCAATGCCCGAGTTCAGTAAATGTCGATAGATATTCATGGGCCAGTTCAGTGTCCGGCACGCTCTGCTGGAGTCGGGCGTGTGACGAATGGTGTGCTAAGAGGGCCACTTTTGATAAGCAGAACTGGCGCTGTGGAGTGAACCAAAAGCCCGGTTATGGTGCCAAACGCTGACGCTCATCACACACCACAAAAGGTGTTAGTTGATATGGACAGCTGGACTGTGGCTATGTAAGTCGAAGTCGCCCTGGAGTGTGTAACAATTCACCTGCCTAATCAACCAGTCCTGAAATTGGATGGGTTAGAGCAGTGGTTCTCAACCGGGTTGGGAATCCCCCGGGGGGGGGGGGGGGAATTAGGGTTTCCAGGCGGGGGTGGATAAGATTTCGAGATCGCGTTAATACAAGAACCGATTACTTGATATTGCTTTTCCCACCATACTTTACAATTCTGTACTTCTCGCCCTTCTGAAATTCGCTTTATAACGTAAGTAGACCAGCAAATCACGTTTTATGTAGACCTAAAGACTTTTAGTATGTGTTATTAAATTTAGCTTCCATTTATTTTACGTATAATGTGGGACTCAGAGGTTTTTCCAAGGCACCAGGGCCGGGTTATATACTGGCCAAGACCTATTGACGCGTCCTCGTCGAGCGTCCTGGGCAACAGGTCCCTTCGGGGTCCTGGCTAAAGTCAATAGGATCGCCGATTACTCCGAAGTCGGAGAGTGTCTGCCTGTACGGCGAGGAACCACCAGTCTGCACACCAATAAGCCAGACATGGGACAACGGATACTCACGCAAACCTCAGGTCCTGTATGACATCACACTGATGTTGGACAACAGGATGTCTTCATCCGACATACAGGACTTCGCGTTGGAGCTCAAGCCAACGAACACAAGCAAGCAAGCAAGCAACGTATAATGTGTCGGGGCGGGGGAGGGGAGAGAGAGAGAGAGAGAGAGAGAGAGAGAGAGAGAGAGAGAGAGAGAGAGAGAGAGAGAGAGAGAGAGAGGGAGATTTATAGGGAGGAAATACGAAAGGGGGGGGGGGGGATGATATTCTGAATATATGGTGAAGGGGTGCATAGGCAAAAATAAGGTTGAGAGCCACTGGATTAGAGCGTCGGGCCTATACCAGGCCGTCTCGGTAATCGGTCACTCGTAAGGACAAAGCCGAGACGAGTAGGAGGACCGTCGGGGTGAGCGTGGAAGCCTGCAGGGTGATCCTGGGTGCTAATCTTAACTATCTACTATTTCTCCTGACTTAAATGTGTAAACTTTCTTTAATTTCATTTTCTCTTGCAATTAAAACAAATGCCATTATTATTACTGCAAAAAAAAAAAAAGACAGAATAATGTAGAAAAGGGAGGGAAATCGGCAAATTGAATCCGTAACTTCAGGTAAAGGATTTGCTCTGAGTGCTGGGTCAGTCGAGTCGGCGTACGAAGCTGGACTGGGGAAGACTCGGGCTGGGCGAGGCCGCTACCGCTAGTCGGCGGGTCGGCTGAGCTCGGAATGTGGTTGCCTGATTCAATGTTCACTGAAAAGGAAACTCTATTTGAAGTCCGACTATACTTACCCAATAAACGATATTCAAAACTCCACTTATGTGAATATAAGCATGCAATAAAAGATATTCATCACCATCATCAAGTGCTTTTCCAATCATGCTTCCCCACAGCTTGCGATCTCTACCATGTTTCAATTCGTGTGCTGACTCCCTTCAGGGACGTGATACAAGACGCAAGCATTTTATCTAGCTATCTTGCCCTATCCACAAATCTTTACAGTGTCAAAACATGTTCTAGTTTTTGTCCCCCCCCCCCCCTCAAAATGTCCTGATAACTCATTTTGGCTGTCCAAGGAATAATCAGTATTCTTCTATAATACCACATTTTTAAGGTTTCTATGGATTGTTTTTCGCTTCTTTACCAATTACAGCTGCGGACGATTTGGCAGCAGACCGCCTTGCGTTGTATGTTCATGTATGAGTTCCGGTTGTTTAAAAAGCAATGGCAAACTACTTAACGTAAACTTGCCAAGAAGTCAAAACAGCCTTAAAATGCTGGGGCTTATTGCGATGTCCTGTAAAGGATAAGCAACTAACTTTTTTAAAAACTAATTCTATTCATCACTTTATTTATCGCACCCAACAAAAATATAGCCATCACTCCACTTAACCCATGATTAGACAACAATACTTTCCCACGGTTTCAATTGTTGACCTGTATTTCACAATCGTGTAGGAAGCTGCATTGATCTGTGAACAGCTTTACCATACAAGCAGGTCAGTGACCTGTCTTCCTATCACCCACCTAGCAACAACTTGCAACACACCGATAATCAATATCCCAGACCATCACATGATACGAAGCCTCGTGCTATTGCCGGACGTCAAGAGAGCGGCCGTATCAAGCATATCCATGATTACTGGGAGTCTCCCTGACCAGGTAGTTAAGTCTCCTGCTTTGCGTTCTAAAGGTCGTGGGTTAATTCCTCTAACTGCGTCGTTCACAATACAATTGTAATTTTTCCAGAGATTCTTGTGTGTGTGTGTGGTGTGTGTGTGTGTGTGTGTGTGTGTGTGTGTGTGTGTGTGTGTGTGTGTGTGTGTGTGTGTGTGTGTGTGTGTGTGTGTGTGTGTGATCGCTGTGTTATAAAGCAACGATTTTATCAACATCTCCCTGCTTCTAAACAGCACAGATGTTACAAAGCGACGATTTCATCAAATACATCCCCGATTCTAAAACGCATCGATATTACACAGCAACGGTTTTATCTAAGACTCCTGTGATTCTAAAAAGCATCGACGTTTAAACAAACAAACAAACAAAACTACCGTATCAGGAACCTGCTAATGGTAAGTGACACGTTGGGGCCATGACATTGCCTAGGTCTGCGTGCACGCAGAGTAAGATGTTCCAGTATTCTTACGCGCGATAGGTCAACATTTTAGTCTAACTGTCCCTTATCTCGGCATGAGCACACCGGATGTTTAAGAACACTCGTTCTTATCCATTTGGCCATGCTGACCTACGAATAGCCATTATGAAAAATATCAACAGTCCATTACTTTCGAAAGGGAGCCGTGACAGCGTAGCGGCTAGGTGCTCGCCTGTTATCCCGCTGGTTATGGGTACCATTTGCATATTGGCGGGTTCGAACTTTTACAAGTGACCTGGGCTCCCGGCTCGACACAGCCTAAAATGGTGCCAGTTGATGTCTCGGGAAGTGAAAGCTGACGGTGTGGTACTGACCACATCACCTACCGAGTGCTGATTGGTCTGTAAAAATGAGTTGAGTTGAGCTAAGAACCGACATCACTGTACTCAGGACATTCCCATACGCGCTGGGTCCCCTCGTTCAACAGCCAGCGAAGAGTCACACTACCAATCATTCCCACCGCTATTTGATTAAAAGTTCTCCTGTTCTTCCCTCTCAGCTTTGAGATTCCTCCAGAACCACTGCAAACGCCCTGCAATCTCATCCTTTCCACATACGGGTTCTCAGTCTGTCCCTCCACCTGGTCCCACAGGCGCACGACCACCTCTCCCCTGTCCATGGGAAATCTACCACCAAGAGGTGCACTCCCCGCCAGCCTATTAGCCTGTCCATCCCCCCTCCACTTTTACACCCAGTGTTGCCATTTTAGTACTTTTCGCGCTAAATTTAGTGCTTTTTCAAGTCAGTTAGTGCGAAAAAAATTTGGTGCTTTTTGGTGCTTTTTTGGGGTGGGTAAAAATTACTTTAAAATTCATTTTGGGAACACTAAAAAGCCGAATTTGAACTGAAGCAAGGGAATAAAACAGTCTTAGTATGTTACCGCGCAATATTCAACTAATTTAACTCCCTTTAATACGATTTAGCTGAAAGCGAACGCCATGTTGCAGACAAGTCCAAACGTCAATACATTAGCTTGTAATCGAGTTCATAATTTTGTGGTGTCTACATTATCCTTTCATTTAAGCTTATTTGTGTTTCACCATGAGCAAGAAATATTGTCAACATTTCAGAGAACAGTTGCTCAGTGACACGAGATTTCAAAAATGGTTGTTAAAAGTAGAAGGGGATAATACTAAGTGTTTTTGCAAATATTGCAAATGTTCCATTGCAGCCAGGTTAAATGATATTGAGAGGCACAAGAATACAACGAAACATCAGAAAGCCGAACAACCATTCAGTACACAAAGGCAAACAACAATTGTATTTGACAAACTGAAAGATGATGTCAAAGAAACAGAAGGATGCATGAGTTTGTTCATAGCTGGCCATTGTTCGCTTCGCGTTGTTGACCATTTAAGTGAACTCTGCAAGGTACACTTTGGTGACAGCAAAGGTTGCAAGAACTTTAAGCTTAGGAGAACTAAGTGCAGAGCTAGTTAGTTAGTTAGTTAGTCGACAGATCATCCTCGTTGCACATCGAACCATTCAGTCCATAAGTGCTCGGATCCCCTCCTAAGCAAATCCCGCAGCGTGTAGCGGCTAACGACGCCAGTTCTGTGTTGGTTTATCAATCTTCTTTGGCTTCCTGCGTTAGTGCAGAGCAGTTATTTCAAATGTACTTGCACCATATTTCACAACAGACTTGACAGCTGATATTGGCAAAAGTAAATACAGCTTATTGATTGATGAGAGCAATGACATTTCTGAAACTAAGCTACTTGGATTAGCTATTAGGTACTATTCAGAGACAAGAAAGCAGTTTGTGGTTACTTACTTAGATTTAGTTGAAGTGAGTGACTGCAACACACAGGCAATATGCAATGCGTTGAAAGATTGTTTAAACAAGAATGCACTCGAGTTGCAAAGACTAGTTGCACTCGGCACTGACATTGCGTCTGTCATGACAGGTGTAAACAATGGAGTAAATACAAAATAAAAATCCGAAGTTCCTCATCTGGTACTAATTAGGTGTGTATGTCATTCCCTTCATCTGGCAGTGTCACAGGCTGCAGCTGCTTGTCTGCCCAGGAACATAGAGTTCAATGTTAGAGAAACAAATAACTGGTTTTCTCACTCAAGTCTTCGTCAAGCAAAGTACAGGGAGCTTTTTGCTTCAATAAATGATGGACAACATCCGCTGAAGATTGATCAATTAAGCCAGACACGATGGGTATCCATTCAATCTGCCATTGTCAGAATATTGCAGCAGTGGGTCGAGCTCAGAACTCACTTTGATGTAGCAAGACTCAACGAGCTGCTGTTATACAGCAGAACTTCTACATTCTATGTTTAGCGACATGAAAAACTATGTGTATCTCATATTTCTCAAGCATATTCTCGGAGAAGTTCAAAGTGTGAATAAGAAATTCGAAGCAGATATACAGGATCCAACAAAACTACTCAGCTACTTTATAACATTCTGAATGAATACCACCAGTGCTTGTTTTAGCGATTTCCCAAAAAATAGTATTGCAATTTTGTGCCTTTTTGGCTCGAAAGTAGTTCTGATTGGGATTTGGCGGATCTGGAATAAACTTCATTGTAATATGAAGTGATAATAATAAATTATACTGTGCTACCTTGTTATATTTGTAATAAAAACAGTTGGTGCTTTTTTTTTTTTTTTTTTTTGGTGCTTCCTAAAAAATTTTGGTGCATTTTAGTGCTTTTTTTGGTCGATTTTGCTGCTTTTTCATCAAAGGGAGATGGCAGCACTGTTTACACCGCACTCCTGCACGGCCAGGGCAAAATATCCATACAATTCTCACAATCCTTGACCCCCGAAGAGAGGTGAGCCATTCCACACGAAACCTGTACAAACACAAGTTTTCACCATAAGTCCAGGGTGTGTAAAAGGATCCTTAATTTAACTGATTACTTTCAAACAACTTGCCAAGACATCAACAGCAGCAAAAAATGCTGGTGTTGACTGCAAACGTCCTGTAAAGGATATACAACCAACTTTTTAACTTTCAAACAGGCAAACTACATCTTGTATAAAAACATACACAGGAGTGGCAACTGGGAAAGCCAGATTTATTTAGTATGCGTTGACCAAACGTAAAAAGTAAGACAACGTGTTATGCGACTGTGAGTATTTTAGGGAAGAAGGAATTACACATCAGGCTATATACTTGGTTCTAAGAGTGCCTAAACCTGATATATTTAATGTTTAATAAACATTAGTTTACATTCTTTTCTCTCTCTCTCTCTCTCTCTCTCTCTCTCTCTCTCTCTCTCTCTCTCTCTCTCTCTCTCACACACACACACACACACACACACACACTATCCATTCATCTGAAAAGCAGCAGCAGTAATAAGTGTAGCAATTGCAACAACAGTAGTAGCTGTCTAAGCAGTAATGTACTTCAAGTGAGAATATAACACCAGCACTATTACAGTCATCAGCAAGGATGAACTAAAGCCACTGTACAAGTAATTACCGCTACCCAAACGGCGCTAGGCTCTTATCAAACGAACAAAACAAAACCCGTCATCCTTTGAGAGAAAAAAAACTATCTCCCGACCTTTGCCCCCCAAAACAATGTTGAACAAACCCCTAGTTTGAAAAGTACAAAGCGGCCTGTGTGCCGCATACCTCACTTCAACAACGAGCGAACAGAGCTGCACAGAGCATATTATAATATTGTATAAATGGGTCACAACTAAGTTTACGCACCCGCCAAATGTGCACGATGAATAATCAGAAGTGTGGAGCAGAAATGGCTTAACTTGTGTCCAATACATGGTACGTCTGAACAAGGCCTTCACATTGTCAAAGTAGACAGTCAACTTTTGTAAAGAGAACATGCACGGTTTCATATAGGCGCGCGCGCACCTAAACATAGACACACACACACGTAATAAGACTGACTGCATGTACAGGTTTTAAAGGTAACATGATACTGTCGACAGTGGAGTTCAACAGATTTACGCTCTGCACGCTTTTTATTTTGTGTTAATACTTCACACAATGAAGTGCGATATTTTAAACATGTTATGTGTACAATAGGAATCAGTGTGGCCGTGGGACTTATTACGCTTGCTATAAACTTGCTTTTAAACATCAATCGTGAAAAATAGTGGGTTAAAGTATCGGAAGACATTGAGGACTGGCACAATGTAATAATAACAATGGGTCGTAAGTGCATAGAATGGGCGGCAGGCCGCACAGAGTTTCAGGTGCAACAACTGATCCAGAGTAAACACACATCAAGGTGACATAGTGATGTACACCACTGGATCAGTGGGGTTTCATTGCGAAGGCTAATGGACTGGACGATTATTGAAAAAGGAGAGTCTAGCATATGAGACTACGACCGCCAGCATAAGAATGGAGGTGGAAGCAGTAACAGCGGCATTCCGTCAGTTAGAGGAGACAACTGCAATACACACTGTATTCATTAAAGACTCAAGGAGCATGCTTAGTAAGGGGATGCTTGCTTGCTTGTGTTCGTTGGCTTGAGCTCCAGCGTGAAGTCCTGTATGTCGGATGAAGGCATCCTGTTGTCCAACATCAGTGTGATGTCATACAGGACCTGAGGTTTGCGTGAGTATCCGTTGTCCCATGTCTGGCTTATTGGTGTGCAGACTGGTGGTTCCTCGCCGTACAGGCAGACACTCTCCGACATAGGAGGAATCGGCGATCCTGACTTTAGCCAGGACCCCGAAGGGACCTGTTGCCCAGGACGCTCGACGAGGACGCGTCAATAGGTCTTGGCCAGTATATAACCCGGCCCTGGTGCCTTGGAAACACCTCTGCGTCCCTAGTAAGGGGATGAAAGGAATGTTTCGTATGGAATGGCTCACCTCGCTTCAGAGGTCACAGATTGTGAGAATTGTATGGTTGCTCTGCCCTGGCCATGTGGGAATGCGGGGGAATGAATAGGCTGATAGGCTGGCAGGGAATGCACCTCTTGGTGGTAGATTACCTATGGACAAGGGAGAGGTGGTCGTGCGCCTGTGGGATCAGGTGGAGAAGGCAGGGGAACAGACTGAGAACCCGTATGTGGAAATGATGAGATTACGGGGGATTGGCAAGGGTTCTGGAATAATTTCAAAACTGAAAGGGAAGACCAGGAGAACGTTCAATCAGATGGCGTTGGGAACGATTAGTGGTGTGAATCTTCGCTAGCTGTTTGAACGGTGGGACGGAGCGTGAATGGGAATTTCCTGAGTGCAATGATGTTGGTTCTTAGCTCAACTCAACTCAACTTCCGGTGCGCTGACGGCAGGGTAGAGGGATCGTTGAGTTGGACTACAACGTTGACTTCTCGTTAATAAAGCAATGGCAAACTACTGAACGTAAAATTACCTAGTAAATGAACCCAAGCCAGGGGTTGATCGCAACGTCCTGCAAAGAACATGCAACATTGTTGTATGCACAAAATAATTATATGGCATAAATGAACACGGTGGAGAGACACATATGCATGGTCTAAAAGACCAGAATAAAACAAGACAATCAAGTATTTGAAGCAATAATTGACACTATATATCCAAGAATGATGATATCTGACGACTACAAAATTATCCGTTCTGTAGGTCTTTGCTTCCTTCAATCGAACGATATACTAATGTTCTCAGTACCCGTAGATCATCTGTTATACCACTGCCTTCTTTAAACCCACATTGTCAGTGAGGATTGCCAGAGGAGATCACAACTCAACAATATAAGAATGTTGCGTGCATTCTGCAGTATGTACCTGGCGAGATGCAGCGAAATATGCCAGGCAATAAATCGTGCAATCTATTGTTTGTGTCTTCGTTATTTAAATTCACTACGGGAAAACATTGTTTTGAATATAAGAATTGCAGACATTAATAATATCAGAATTGCAGACATCAACAATATAAGAATCGTAGACATCAACAATGTAAGAATTGCAGAATTGACTGTAGACAATGAACATGCTCTGCATCTTTTAGTAGATGTAGTTATTGTACATTTTGAGCAACAATGGTTAGAACTAAATTGTAAGAAAATAGACATGATTATCTCCAAGACAACACAAAAATACCACAATGTAACATCCAAATAAATGGGAAATCCTTAAAGAAGTGAATCGGTACAACTAATTCAGAACAACCATAGCATATGACGCATGACGCCTTGCGGGGATTGGAACAAGAATCGCTATGGCAAAGGTAACCTTTTGCATAATGAGAAACATACTCGCCAATTAATAGCTGCCAGATGAAAGTGAGAAAAAAAGTATAGACGTGAAACTATATTTTTATGTGCATATGAAACATGAACAATAACCTGAGAAATATGCAGTGGAGGTGGACATCTTATTTCTGGTTAAAATTCCAAGAATACCAAGAAGGAACAAATGTAAAAGTCTTACAAGAGACAAATGAAACCGTAAATTGAATAGAGAAATTAGACGTAGGCAGTCAAGACTTTAGTTTTAGTCGATGGATCAACATTACGGCACACGGTTTAACCCATAAGTGCTCCGTTCTCCTCCTAACTCAAACCTGCGTCTGGAGAAGCTCAGCTCAGTGTACGAACTCCGTAGCACCGGCGAGGATCCTAAATACTTTGGGTAGATTTTTAACTCGAAATTTTGCCAGGCAGCACCGTTAGGCTACTATTTTTAGATTTCCAACTGCCAAGAGATTATTTTACGTGCGCAACAATACACACGGGAGTCCGATCTCACTACCCAGAGACCAGGGGAAATTTTATTATTAGAAGTCCACGTGAAAAACATCCCAGTCCTCACCGGGGCTTGAACTCGGGACCTCCAGCACTCGAGGCGTACACCATACCTTGAGACCACGCATCCCCCGTGTCAGCCTTGTCAAGACTTTTTGGGCACGTTATGGGGGATAATTAACTTGAAAATTTAGTGACAACTGGCAAATTTGATGGGAAAAGAGCAAGAGGGAGGCAAAGAGAATTTGTCATTCATTATTCAATCTGAGAGTTGTGTAGCTTTTTCTTTACAGCTAGACAGCTTTGTTGCTCCCCCGTCAGCCGCTCCAATTACCACGTCACATGTTTGAGCCCCTAGAAAGACACGGCTGAGAACCGCTGCAATATTACAAAAGAACTAGGAGTGGGTGCCCGATACAGTACCATTCACTATCCGCTTAGAACTAAGAGGAAATAGACACTAAGTAACTTGAAGTGGACTTCATTTAAAACCCAGTTTTAAGTATATGAGTAAGGTTAAAGGACGCCAACCAATTTTAAACATAAATAGTGTGGGCTGGAAGCCACGGAATAATTTCACAATCTAACATATACATACATGAAGGAGTGGGTGATTTCCGAGAATCTTTATGTTTTTGTTTTCAAGACTGCAATCATAATATTAACTGTAGCATGTCCTTTACGCTGTCTCCATGGCAAAGGCGTTGCGGACGCGGTTAGTAATTCCGCTTGCCTACGTTCGAAACACAGCTGCGACCGATTCGGCAGCAGACCGTGTCGCGCTGGGTTTTAACCTAATGGTAGGGGAGCCGGTCTTTCAGAAAGCTATGGCAAACTACTGAACGTAAACTTGCCAAGACATCAACAACAGCAGTGCTGGTGTTGACAGCGATGTCCTGTAAATAGGATATGGGGGAAATAACGTCCTGTGCAGGTAGTTGCGATCCCCAGACTGATTTTCCAAGCAATCGGCATGATCCATGGGCTGGCCATCTGCAGAGGATGCAGAGCCAACAAGTTTATCAGCTCGTTCATTTCCCTCAACTCTCGCATATTCCGGCAAGAAGATGAAGTTGACTACGGACAACAGACCTACGCAGCGATTCAGTCCACTGTCTACGTACAGAACCCGTCTCGACCTTTCGGGCCGTGCTCATTGATTCACTTAGTACACAAACATTGGCATTTAGCTATGATTGGAGCCATATGAAAGCCTGGGCCACTATTATCATCCCATCGTCATGCTCCTCGTGGTCATAGAGTGGTCACCACTAGCTTCTTGAAGGGTTCGGCCCGCTGAACATGCTGTGAATGCCCACTCACTTCTCTGTTGCTGTATAACAGATCCAGCTGTATTTATATTAATAATTATTATAAAGGTAGTCACGTGGTAGATCTGCAGTGCGAATGTCAACTGTTAGGCCCTCACATATACTAGGTCAAGGGAATAATGAAGTGCGGGTGGCTAGTTCCCTCCTTCACGGCTGTTCCTACCCAGACAATTCCCACGTTTTTCTGACTATTATCTATAATAGTACCCACGTTATAAAGCTCGGATGTACGAGCCTCACCGTTGGAAAAAGAAAATAATTATGCCATTGCTGGAGACTGAACGTGGACCACCTTCTTGGTAAGCAATCTTAATAATCTGTATGCCACCGCGACTCCTCATGAATGGGATGTTTTTAAATACAAACCAGGAAACACAACATACATTTTGGCCAAATATTGCCCTTTCTCTGAGGTATATCAGACTCACCGTTAGAATTGAATACACACAAGTGCGCATACAAAATAGAAACGTGGTTACAAAATTAACATAACTAAACAAACACAGAACAATATAAACAACACGGTAACATTAGTTTTGTCAGAAACCAAAGTAACATTTTAAAACATAATGGGCGCGAAAGTAAAACTAGTAAGATAATGAATAAAGAAAGTAAACTGAAGAAAACTGGGTACAGTAATAACATGCTAAAATATAGCACACATCAAATCAAATGCATCCTTGTGAAACAGCTCGGTAATTCGTATACTTTAACACAATTAGCAAGATCAAAGGAAAGGCGCAACGAAGACTCAACAAACACGCTCAAACAAGTGTGGTATTTAAGATAAACAGCATAACTCTCTTCAACAGATGTCAGAAAAGTGGGGCTAGACAATCTACCTTCTTCTCCTCGAAGCCGTCAGTGGCCCAGTCGAGTCTCGTGTAAGGCCGGCAACTATTCATCCTTTGGCTTCGTCGAGAACATCCTTAGGTGTTGCATAGATTGCCAGTCGTTGTTGGACACCGTAGTCATTACCTCTTGGTTATGCTTTCCTCACCTCTTGGTTATTCTTTCCTTACCTCTTGGTTATGTTTGCCTTACCTCTTGGTTATCTTTAAACTAGTTATGTGCGTGTTAGCACCATTTAACTCTGGACATGTCCATATGTGATCCTATCTCCTCCCTGATAATTCCATAGCGTACAGCGGACTAGCTATGCCGGTTAGATATTGATTCACAGGCCTACTTGTGTTCTTGGTTAATCGAAGTTAATTGGTTGTAACTGATATCCGTTCTCGTTTAGGCCCACCTTTCACACACAAAAAGCCTCGACGCATGAACCTGCTAAAGGTCTGAAGTGTTACAACCTTCACATTTTCTCCCTATTAGCGAACGATGAGCTGCTGAAGTTGAAGTCTCGTCCCGACAGCGGTCAGGGCATTATCAGAGTAACTTCCAACGGATTACATCAACACGCCCGCTCCACCTCTCAAATGACGCTTATAATATCGATACGGTCCACCGGTTGTCCCTCTGATATAGACAGAAACAGTAAGTCTTAAAAAGTCGCTAAAAAGTCGCTTAAAAGCCGACAGGGCCGACTTCACTGCATCGGGTTTTTATCCTATATGGGTCAGTCTCTTTCCGCAGCGCGAAAAGCGTCGCACAAAGCACGAACTCCAGCGACGACCCTCAGGAGTCTACAAAAAATGCACCTGTGAACCGAAGGACGCTGCCCGGAATCGAACCCACAACCTTCGGAGCCCGAGTCAGACAGCTTGACCACTTCGCCACGGACACTCCCGTGTCAGCCTATCTACCTTTCTACTGCCCAAGACATCCTCCTTCCCTTGCACGACGATGCATACCTACTGGTGTACTAAGACAACAAATATATAAATATACGAGGCGTAACAGGTTACCACATGTCTCATAAATCTCAAAGAGGGAGCCTAATAGGTGCTGTCCAGGTGAGATTTCCTAAACCTGGATGTCTACCCATAGAGGATGCTCTGGACGTTACTTTGGGCTCTCTTAAAACAAGCGGAGGAAACGTCAACAAACCTAGGCCTATCCTAACCCCAAACAGTCCGCACGTGCTGTGTTGAAACAAGACATGGTGACATCCTAATATGCCGCTCCGTAAATGAAATGTTCAATACCGTTCTTGCATACCTCGCTTGTTTTTAAACTTAAAGAAGGGAAGCAGAGTTCTGCAATAGTTCCCGTGTAGACGGTACTTTGGTACAAGG
>OY992876.1:295137914-295320414 GCA_963921405.1 Cepaea hortensis
TTATTTGGTGACCCTTTGCCGTGAAGTTAGAGCCGCGACCGACTAACTAACGGTTTTAGTCTGTTAAAAAAAAAAAAAAAGAATTGGCTGAATAAAGTATTCCTTGAAAAGAAAACATTTAACTTGCTGTGTCTCTATCTTCAGTTCCTTTCTATTGCTTATTATACCCTCCACTATCTACTTCTCTAGTCTATGGACACGAATCAATGCCTTAATTAATGTATTTGTCCACGTTTTGGCCGTTGGTGTCAGCTGTCAGGCAGGCCAGCATGTTTACGATTAGATAACCCCCGTCCTGGGGGGTCAAAGCAAAGGTCACGTCCGCTAAGATCGACCGATTGTAGTAAGTACTAACTCGAGAAAGCTGGGAATACTTTGTGCAGACCGGCAATCAAAATGTGATATTATTATTCTTCTTCTGCTGCCATTTATCACCAACTAGGGCACAGACCCACATCTAAACCACACCAAGTCATCCTATTTCCCGCAGCTCCCACCATTTCCTCCCTATATTATTTATCTCTGTAATTCTTTTCTTCGTGTGTTTTTATGTCTCCGGCTATTTCGTTTGCCTTGTGGGTTTCAGACAAGAGACTAGGTATATTGTCCTCAGGTTTTCTCAGCGTGTGTCCTATCCAGCGGCAGCGTCTTTTCCTCACCTATTGGTTCACTGGAATTTGTTTAGTGATTATATAGTGTATGTGAAATCTCTACCACAAGCATTTCCCTGGACATTACTCTTTTCATACCTGATTTTATTATTATTATTATTATTATTATTATTATTATTATTATTATTATTATCCTATTAAGATCTGCAGACATTCATGAAATCTTGGGAAGATAAAATGGTGGTTCCTCCTTGCTTTCTACAACCACACTGGGTTATTTTACCTCTTTCTTTGACAGCCTTTTCCGACTGTCAGGACAAGTGAGTACCCTGCTCTGCTCAGCTGCAGACTTGTCCACTTATCCAGGTGGATACTCGGTCCCCAGGGCTGCGTTTGCCACACCGTGGTGTGTTTCCCATCCTCTACCACATGGAGGTGCCGTTGGGATTTTCATTTTCTAGAGTTAAGGGGCAATGACATTTCCCAAAACTCGCCATTACTTTTACACTTTTGCTGGGTGGACTGAGGACGTGGCATGAGGGAATATCATCAGCAGAGTTGGCCCAGAACACCAAAGACCGAGATTTGTGGAGAGACATGAATGCCTACGCCAGATGACAGTATATTATTATTATTATTATTATTATTATTATTATTATTATTATTATTATTATTATTATTATTTTAAAAGGTACAGGGATGTGCCTTGTACAACGAGTTAAGAAAGACTACTGGCCCAACGAATCCACACTAAACTCTAGGCTGTAAGGAAATACACTGAAATTCCCAAAATCTCGCGTTATTCATGAGAACTCGTCTGACGGTTGAATCCTTAAAGACAGCGATAACAAGAAGGCGACTAGAAAATACTGAGGGAGCGACGGTATCAGCAACAGCAGAAGACGAAGGGGGAAGAAGAAAAAGAAGAAGTTTGACATCAGCCGGCAAGGCACTGGGTGATGATGAGTCAGCCAACTCAACTGGTGGCGTCGACCGCTACACGCTGTGGGAGAAATATAACGGGTAATCCGCGCACTTATGGACTGAATGGTTCGGTGTGAAGTGTGGGTAATCTGACAACTTACTGACTAGCTAGCTAACTAACACACCCACTCACTGGCTCACTGATTTAATGACGGACTAACCAATTTCTTTCGTTGCTTCATTAGCTTTAGGTATTCCCCAGTATGCATCATGTCTTTATGCAAAGTAAATTTACAAATGAAAAGGCTATTGGTAGTTTTCAGCCAGACTTCCTGACTGTAAACTTAAGGTGCGGCGTTCCATATTAAAATGTGTGAAATGAAGGTTTCAGTAATCTAGTTAAATCTTGCATACCGATTAGTCTTGCTGGGGCACTTGAAGCGACTTGACCATTGTTTAAGTTGTTTTCAGCGTATCACATATTGGGTTCAGTAAGCCACAGCATGAAGAAAAACGCATGTTTGTTTGTGATTATAATCCCCACATTATAGACACGGCACTCCTTGTTGTGGACTTACTTAATTAACACATATGACGCATCGGAACGAAACAGTTTAAAAATCACTTAGTTTTATCCTGAGGATATGACAATTACTTTGTTTTATCATGGGGATATGAAAATTACTTTAGTTAGTTAGTTAGTTAGTCGCAATTCCAACTTCACAGCAACGGGTCATCCCCATTATGCTCCGTTCCTGTGCCAGTGAATATTACACAAAACGCTCCCCACTGCCCAGTGTGAAAAGTGGAAAAGACAGGAGTCTCGACAAACAACAGCCCGCACAGATACACTGTGCATAATGCCGCCGCCAGAATGTCACCACACAAGTCCCCCACATATGAAAGTAAAATCTAGAAAGTATTCAAAATATCAGACTCCAAATGAAAAGTATCTAGAATTGCATCCAGCATCCAAACGTCAGAAAACGGTATCCAGACGCCGGCAAAAACCTCTAGATCTGGATATAAAATATCTAGAATGGTAACTATGGCTGGGGATTGAATGCTTGCCACTGTCATGGCAACCACGAGCGCTAACTACCATTCCTCCGCGGCTTCTAGCATCCTCTGACCAAACATAGAATGTCCTAGACAACACTGCTAACAAATCTTACAGGACAGGCGCTACTCGCTGTCGCGGGAACTTCAGTAACTCCTCCCAACGACGCCTAGCGGCATAAGTAGAAGAGGACAACAACCAACATGTGATCGATCCACTGGAAAGAATTAACCACGCACCACACGTTACCTGGGAATTAACTCTGTCGATCCTAAGCAGCCTGTCATTTTTAATTAATAACAGCGTGGGATAAGAGTAATTAAAAAGTAATAACTGTATGTGCCAAATGAGGAGATTCGGCTATTTAGTGAGTCTGTAACTACTAGACAGGCCGGGGGGAAAAGATGGAGTTGAAAGTGTCCGCTGTCGTCACTGAAGCTATTGTTTTCAGATGCGGTGAATGCTTGGGATTGAAGACAAATCCCATAGCAGGAACTTACTGTGAGTATGTGAAGTGCTGGGACCATGACATTTATTTTTTTTTTTGGCCTGACTGCACTCAGAGAAAAAGATGACTAGTCGAACACTCGTCCAGCCGCGCTCATGCCATCGTCACGGTAAAGGTGTACTTGGGATAAAATGAGTTAAAATTAAAACTTGGTGAATAAAGTGGGCGGGTGTGTGGGGGAGGGAGGTAGGGGGAGAGAGAAATTACACGGACACCCGAGTTCGAATCCTTGATATGATGTGGATTTTATTTTTCCCTATCGGGGGCAAAAGGAAAACTCTAACCTGCAGTTTTCGACTGCGCTAGCCAGGTGAACTTAATTCCTCAGGCTCAAGACTATCCTACCCTACGCCACAAGGTGCTATATAGGCAGTAGTAAAGTTTTTTGACATGACATGAAGTATTTGCATTACTAACGAAATAACTGATTGAACAACAGACCATTATTAACAAATGGATGCTAACATCACGAGAAGGATGGAGTTAGTAATAGTTGCATGTTCTTTTACAACCAATATAAAAAAAACGCAAAGTATATGGCAGCTTTAGAAAACACAATTTTAGATCATTTACATTTTCAAGGTTTTACCGCAGTTTAACTAATTGTATTGTCCATTTACAGAACGTCTAAGTCAACCTCAGCATGCCTTTTTTTCTGCTGGTTGTGAATTTGTAGACAATTTTACTTTCAGTAATGTGTAATTCTTTCTGAAGTGACGACCCTCATACCACTGCGAAAATCAACGCAAAGAGATCTCCTTCCAAATTTCCTGCAGCCGAATTCGAACCCGGTATGAAGGGATTGTGAAACTGCGTTAGTTTGTGTTTTTTTTAATTTTCAAACGATGGTGAAACAACACGGGTATCATATTTGTCAGAGGGACGCAGAGGTGTTTCCAAGGCACCAGGGCCGGGCTCTATACTGGCCAAGACCTATTGACGCGTCCTCGTCGAGCATCCTGGGCAACAGGTCCCTTCGGGGTCCTGGCTAAAGTCAATAGGATCGCCGATTCCTCCGAAGTCGGAGAGTGTCTGCCTGTACGGCGAGGAACCACCAGTCTGCAAACCAATAAGCCAGACATGGGACAACGGATACTCACGCAAACCTCAGGTCCTGTATGACATCACACTGATGTTGGACAACAGGATGCCTTCATCGGACATACAGGACTTCGCGTTGGAGCTCAAGCCAACGAATACAAACAAGCAAGCATATTTGTCAGAAAACACCAATAAACCAACACAAACCCCATTATCCAAACACAAATAAACCAACACAAACCCCATTATCCAAACGCAAAATAACCAACACAAACCCTATTAGTATTAATTATCAAAACACAAATAAACCAACACAAACCCCGTTATCCGAAGTATTACTATTAAGTAATAAGTTCAGACACTAAAGGCCCGGGAAGGTTAACCCGGTCAACAAATGCCCGCAGAAGTCGGATGTGTCGGCCTAATGGCGCAAGAACGCAGCTCTGCTGTAAACAGGCACAACGCAATCACATCCGAAAAAAAAACTCCGGATGAACGAAGAAGAAGAAGAAGAAGACACTAAAGGTACAGGTAGTCCCATAGCAGATACTGTCATATTGTTAAAATATAAGATCCACACATCTTCTAGGCCACGACATATGAGGTGGGGTGTCCAATTCCCTTCCTCGTCGCCTTTCTTTACAAGAAATTTCTCAGACAATTCTGACAATTGTGAGACTGAATATACAGATTATACCCCAGAAGAATGAATGTGTTAGTATTTTTTTTTTATGTTGCATATCCCTTACGGGACGTTGCAGTCAACACCAGCGTTATTCAGCTGCTGTTGATGTACTAGGCAAGTTTTACGATCAGTAGTTTGCCATTGCTTTCTGAACGACCGGCTCACATACCCCCCCCCCCCCCCCGGTGGTAAGTTAACAGCGCGGTGCCATCCGCTGATGATTCTCGCAGCTGCTGTTTTCCGCAAGTGGATATACGGGACTATGAACAACGTCGTTAACCTCTTGGCCAGGGAGTCCGGCAATGTTATATTATATGTTTAAATATAAGAACATACGAAGTTGACTTACCTGAGGTCAAGCCGATTAGAAGTAATAATCCAAAACGCATCATCTTTCACTTGTCCTAATTGGGTTAATAAACTGCTTGATACAAGTAATTTTCAGAACATATAAAAGCGTGTATTATCTTCAGTAAGGACGGCAGCCAACGAAATGATGGTGAAATCAGGTGTCAGGTCCGGGTGGAAATTAACATCTTGGTTGTTACGTGTCCTTCTTTCCAAGACAAACGATGAATACCATTTTAGTAAATCAAATTAATATGTCCATAAAGCATTTTAACGATCAAATGTATTCTTCCAACAGTCTTTTTCATCAAAATTACTTATTTTTATAGAATAATTAATGTGCACGTACTTATCTATAGAACAAAACGATGTACAATGAATATTCTGTCGTATTAATATTTAATAATGAATAATGAATGTATCCAGGAAATGCGAAGATTAACACGAGAGCTACATAACTTTCTTTCTACACTAAAATTTAGGTAAATAATATTCTACCACTGCCACTACGTAACCCAACTCCGGTGAATCCGACCTGTCTGCCTTCTATTCTAGACAATATTAAACTCCAGCTCATTAAGTCCCCGTGTTAAGATATGCAGCAACACACAGCACAGAAACACAACACATGAAAATGTGGAAAACTTCTCGAGCGCAGATCCTACCCTAAACTTGTAAAAGTTTGTGAATTCCGGCTCCTCTTGGCCGTTACGCTGAGCGCCGTGTACTGCGTTTCTGGTGTGGGCCTGGCCAGCTTGTTCTCCATGCGAGCAGGCGGAATACGTCACTTTCGTCTGCTGGGCCGCCTGCTGCGTGGGCTGTTACAATAAGTATGTTTACCCCCGCGAATATACCCGCTTTCATGTTGAACACTTATCAGTGTTGATCAATTATTTTGTGATATCCATAAATTTTATATTTATAAAGTGAATTTGTTGACTGAAACGTGTATATGAAGTACATATATATTGTATCTTCCGTTAAATAATGAAAAAGGTCAGTAATATTTCAACACAACACACAGCCGAGCATTACCGACACTGGCTAGCTTCTAAAACTGAGCACAGCTTCATACAGCGACCTATTTTTTCCACCCATCGTTTACCCTGTAATACCCCTCAAAAATTAGGGTACATACAAGTATAATTTTGTTATGTGTGCAGTATGCACACATATACAATATCTTTATTTGCCAAATTATGGCCATTATTCTTTTTAACACATTATTATTAAGTATAATAGTTATCTTAGATATGATTGACGGTACTACCTGAAATGTTGCGCGAAGTTCATCAAATCCGACATTGTGCCAATGGGGAGGGTACAAGCTTATCCTGGTGCGAGGAAATGCAACCCAAAGACTAAATGTCATAGCAGAGCAAATCAGTCCCTAAGCCTTGGTAGGCAGCTGGTCTAGGATCGAAACTCCGACAGGCGGACGGTTCGAGCGTTGCTTTGATGATCCGGCAGCTTCAACAGCTTGTCTTGTTCCAGATGTATTGGTGTTACCTTTCCCCTGGAGTAAACTAGGCAGGCAGAGAGAGGGATCATGCTACATTGACAACACATTGTCTATATAAGTCAGCGCAGCCTTTGTGCATTGGAGAGGTTATTATGCCTATTTATGAATTGGTGGAGTCTCTGTGGCGAAGTGCTCAAGCCGTTTGACTCGTGAGCCGAAGGTTGTGGGTACGATTGCGGGCCGCGTCCTTCGGTTTACGAGTTAAATGTTTCGGAGACTCCCATGGGTCGTCGCTAAAAGCTACGGAGTTCGTGCTTTGTGCGACGCTTTCCGTACTGCGGAAAGAGACCGAGCCATATGAGATAAAAACCCGGTGCAATGAAGTCGACCCTGTCGACTTTTAAGCGACTTTTTTTTTATGAAGCACAATGATTCCTTGGACATCCTAAATCAGTGTTTCCCAACCTTTTTTGTGCTATTCCCCACCTAAGCCTTTCTAAAATTCTTATCCCCCCCCCCCCAACATATGCATCATTTTTAATATTCAAAAATTGAAATGTTCACTAAAGAAACTTGAATTTTTCTTTAGAAGGGTTCACGGTTCCCAGAGGGGCCAGAGCCGCCCCCCCCCCCCCCCAGGTCCCGCGTCCCTGTGTGTCGGTTGTGTTGGGTGATTTTTTTTTTTTTTAAATTTTTGTTTGGCGGTTACCCCAAACATGCTGGTTCCCCCGCCTCCCCCTTTGTTTGTGTGGACCCTTAGTCTCACTGTGAGCTATTGCCCACAGTGGTCCACCAGGCCCACATCTAAGGTGAAGATATGTGATGGGTTTTTATTTGATCATCCCGCCCCCCCCCCCCCCACCAGACCAGGCGCACTAATGGGGGGAGAGCAGCAAATGTACCATATCCTAGCCAAAGGACCGATAGGTTTTAGGAAGAAATCACTAGGAAATTATTGAACAAACAAAGTAAGTAAATTTTCAAAACATATAATGGAGAACTGAAATTCAAGTACAAAATAATTTTAATGAAAGATTTTTCTATATTATTTTAATTATTAGTAATTATTTAAATTTAGTGAGATCCTTGCGCTTGATGCTTACTGCAAAGAGATTTTATGTCAGGTTTCAATTTAGTTAACTTCAGTCTCAAGTCTCCCCGTTTTGTTATATCCAGCCGATTTCTTCCATTTTCGAATTGCCCCCCCCCCCCCTTTTAAACAGTCTAATTGCCCCCCCCCCCCTATGGGGTGTGTGCCCCACGTTGGGAAACACTGTCCTAAATGAACAATCTTGACATTTTGAGGGGGGATAAGTCGCAATGACAACTGACCACAAACATCAGAAAGAAGCAGTCTTCGTTTTTTACCACAAAATGAGAAAACAAAAACTTCAATATGTTGTGACAACTGAAAAGATTTACAGAAAGAGATTGGGGAAGACATCGAAAGAAAATTATTGACAGTCTTATGTCATGACACGGAAGGGAATCAGCACACGAACGGATACAAGCCGTTGGAGATCGCAAGACAAGGATACGAATGATCGCCCACGTCGGTCGGCAAGGCACCTGATGGTAATGATCATAATAAAATGATGCTCAAATGCAAAATCAGGATGTACACAGAACATAAGTACAACCCATTATATCCCAATAAGTATTTGTTCATTAAGTATGATGAGCATTCATTTCATCCATGGTTGAATCGCTGGTAAGAAAAATGACTTGCGCGATGAATTGGATTAAAGTGAGGAATAGTTGCTCAGTTCGTCGACCACAATTTTAGTCCATCTGAATCCAGTGGCAAGACAAGTCAAGATGACTGGAGACGAATACAGGCGCATTCGAAGACCAGTACGTAGGTAAACGCCGTCTTGTCTGTTGAACCATCAATGATTTCTTCAATTATGAAGCCACAGTCGGGCAGTGGTTGTCACACTTGAGGGATGGTCATGTGTTTGAATCCCCTTAGAAGCAGGAATATTTTTGGGCTCCTAAGTAGGTCCAGCCTAAAACGCACACTAGGAAATTGCATGAGAAGTAACGGCGGCCGGTGTGATTTTGACTACATCATCCATCCGAGTGTTGGTCTGTCTAGCATACCAGCCGGCGTCTTTGGCGAACACGACTCCCAATCCCGTATACTGAGTTTGAAATCAGCTGCAGGCATTTTGGAAGCGGACCGTTATGCGTTGATTTTGATGGTACGAGCATCGGTCGTCCAGAAAGCAAGGGTAAACTATTGAACCGGAAAATTGCCTAGTAACACAGACAATGGCGGCATGTTAAAGTTGGCAGAGGCAGTTGCCATTCATTTATAAAATTCAACTTTGTGCAAACAACAAGACACGATGGTCAGTTTAAAATTACCGTGGTTCACAATTCAAATTACTGTGTGAATATGTGTATTGTATATTTCAGCTCGAAGAGTGTATCTTATTGCCCTAGTTTATGTTGCGTTATTTCTGCTGTCTGTACTTGACGAGATACAGCGAAATATGCCAAGCAATAAATCTTACAATCTGTTAGTTGTCTGTGTCTTCGATATTAAAAATCACAAACAGTAAAAAAAAATGTTGAGGTTGATTGCGAAGTCCTGTAAAAGACATGCAGCTAACTAACCTGATCCCTCAGACGTCTCATGGCCGGAAACGAGGTACATATACCTTCTAGAGTGGGCCGGGGATTAGGTAGTTGCTAGCACGCTTGCCTGTCGCCTTGTGTTCGAATCTCCCTGGAGACGGGGATTTATTTATTTATTTATTTATTTATTTATTTATTGACCTGTCAGCACTTGCTGGATCTTTTCTCTGGGAGACTCGAATGAGGCAGAGGAAGAGGCCGACCATGTAAACGATGGACGCAGGGAATAACAGAGTCCATGGGAATATCGATACATGAAGCCCATAAGCGGGCACTCTCCCGCTGTTTATACTTCACCTCGACACCGCAAGGTAGAAGAGGAACATGAGATGAGATGAGATGAGACTCTGGTGTTGATGGGAATGGACGGGCAGTCAGATTGGCTGGAGCTGCATCGTTGAGGGGGTGTTTTGATGCATGATAAGGCAGATGTGGTGAAGGTATTCTTCTTCTTCTTCTTCTTCTTCTTCTTCTTCTTCTTCTTCTTCTTCTTCTTCTTCTTCTTCTTCTTCTGCGTTCATCCGGAGTTTTTTTTTCGGATGTGATTGTGCGTTGTGCCTGTTTACAGCAGAGCTGCGTTCTTGCGCCGTTAGGCCGACACATCCGACTTCTGCGGGCATTTGTTGACCGGGTTAACCTTCCCGGGGAAGGTATTCTATGAGCCCATGAACAATGCAGAACAACAGATAGACTACCATGGTCTAGAGAGAATGCGGCAGCAAGGGGTGGTCAGAGGATCTGGTAGACAATCGTCACTAAAAGGTAAAGCAAGATGGACATGTAATCAGATTGTAACGAGTACCGTTAATGTTTGGGACTAAACGCTGGTTGTTGAAGATAAGAACTTAGCGCTTATGGGAATGCCCCGAGTGCAATGATGTCGGTTCTGGACTCAACTCAACTTATTGACCTCGGCTTCCAGCTCGAAGCTTCCTAAAGTTGGTGCCAGAAAATATTCAGATAAGTAAAGACGATCGGCGTGATAACCGATCATATCACCTATCGAATGCCAGTTCGTCCAAAAGTATTTGTCTAACACAATAAGCTAAATATTCCACATCCACGGTAACTGCTCCTTTACCCTTTTCTCTCTTACCTCCCCTGCCATATACAGAAATGGAAGGCTTCAGCCGCAAAGTCCATTTTGTCAATTGTGGTCTAGTCAAGCTGATAGATTGTAATCCTGGTTTTTGTTGTTTCATTCATTGCTACCAGGTACTAGACTGGCTAACTAAGGGAGAATCGACCATGATCTCCGCTTTGGTAACGTCTGCTGAGTAAATTGAAGCTTTCAAAATGTGGTTACATGGATAAATATGAAGGGGAAAAAATGTGAAAGGAGAAGAAAGCAAACAATGAAGTATTACATAAGGTGGGAAAGAAGGAAACATTGTTGCTAAAGAAAAAAAAGGTGGGGGGTGGGGGGTGGGGGGGGGATCGATTATCATCTCCGCTTTGAAGACTTCTGCTGTGAAAATTGGAGCTTTCACAGTGTGGTTAAAAAGACAAATAGGAAGAACATAATGAAAGGAGAAGAAATTAAACAGTGAAGTATTACACAAACTAGGAATTAAGAAAACAACATTGCTAAAAAAAAGGGGGGGGGGAGAGAGAGAGAGAGAGAGAGAGAGAGAGAGAGAGAGAGAGAGAGAGAGAGAGTCGACTAGGGTCTCCGCTTTGAAGGCTTCTCCTGAGGAAATTGAAGCTTCCACAATGTGGTTACATAGACAAATAGGAAGAACATAGTGAAAGGAGAAGAATACACAAACTGGGATTGAAGAACACGTTGCTGAATGGGGTCAATGTCAGACAGTAACTTTATTTCGACTATCTAAAGACAGCTCCGTGTTAAAGGAAGTGCTGGAGAGAGAGGGGGGTTAAGCATGCAAGAGGAAGACAACGCTACAGGTGGGTGGATAACATCAAGAGATTGATTGGAAGAAGCTTGTGTCAGTGCACAGTAAAGATGCGGAACAGAACATGTTGGAGACTCATATCAGCCGACTTGCTATACGGAGATGGCACTTGATTGATTGATTGCTTAGAACAGGGGTCACCAAACTTTTTTTTTCACAGCGGGCTGGATAACTGACAAAATGACGAGCGTGGGCCGCATACTCATTCTATACAATACTTGCGCCAATCCCGTATACCCGTCTTCGAAACACAGCTGCGCACGATTTGGCAGCAGACCTTGTTGCGCTGGTTTATAACGCAATGGTATGGGTGCCGGTCGTTCAGAAAGCAATGGCAAACTACTGAACGTAAACTTGCCAAGACATCAACAACAGCAAAAAATGCTGGTGTTGACTGCAAACATCCTGTAAATGATATGCAACTGACTTTAACAATACTTGCAAGCCAGAATGAAAGCTCTGGAAAACAGACAAACAACTAAGTTAATAACGGGTGAGTGGCGTGCAATGCACACGCACACACACACACACACACACACACACACACACACACACACACACACACATACACACACACACACACACACCAAAAAAAAAAGACAACCAACATATTTATTTACTTAAAAAACGTTATCAAAGAAGGCGACGTTAGCAAACAGATAGTTGCATCAGACCTAGTGTGCACATATCAGAATCTCGCAAACAAAGCAGCTAAAACAGGTTAAAGATATTTGTGAAACTGACGTTTGGCTTTCAAGATATCATCAATGTTTGGTTTGGAATTGCTGCATCCAATCAAGAGAATTGCTTTCAAATGTTCAGCAGCCAATCTCGTTGGATAAGTTGACTTCATATACTTTATTTTTGTTTGCACACAGGAATAAGTTGTTCCAAACACTGATGACATACAAGCGACAAATTTCTTCAGTTTCGGAAACTCAACATCGGGTAAGCAACGGTAAATCCATCACGTTTTCCTTCTCTGTGCTTCTCTTTCAACAAGTCGTTTGCTTGCAAATCAGTTAATTTTTTTTTTCTCTCGGAAAATCGAGGTTAACATCTTCGGCGATTGTAGCTCAAAGCTCTTTGAAACAGTGAAAATGAGAAAAGTTTTCTCCTTCCAGTTGTATTTCAAACAATGACAGCTTTATCCGAAATTCTTTGATGATTCTGTAGAGATCACAGACGAGGTTATCCTTTCCCCGAAGTTGCAAGTTCCGTTCATTCATGTGGGATGTGATATCGACCAAAAATTACAGCTTTGACAGCCAGGTAGGATGTAACAGCTGTCGATCAGCTCTATCTTTTTTATTTTCTTTAGTGAGGAAAACATCTATTTCGCTTCGGAGCTTGTAATAACGAAATAGGACTTCACCGCAGCTGAGCCACCTCACTGATGTGTGATAAGGCAAGTCACAGAATTCTGTCTAATGTTTCGGAAATATCTCAAAGAGATAGTGGACAACCCGAGTTCCTCTTTCCCAGTGTGATCCTGGCCTGTTATAATTTCAATTGCCTTCTCTGGCTCAATTGGTTGAGCCCATAAATATAGTCCAGGAGAGCCAAGGAAATCCTCAAGGTGAACACGGAAAAGATTTCCTCGAACAATAATACTATTCTTGTGGGGGTTCCTTGCCCCTCTGCTCTCAGCCAAATAATTCATATCTAGGGCATATTAATTAATAACAACAATAATGTAAACACTCAAGGAATTCTTGTAACACTCAATAGTGGAAATGAAATCACTGGTACATTTCATAAACACAACAAACTGGAGTATTGGTCATTCTGTTAATAAAAAATAATAAACATCCATTCCAAAGGCTTGATATATAAGATACATTAATGCCTCACATATTCACCTTTAAAAAAAAACACCAACATAAACCTCAATTCCCCAGTGGGTTAAATGATATATATCTCAGTTGAGTTATAGTAAGTATAAGGACTTGTCGTAAACTCAAGTCTATCCACTCCAGAGTCTATGGAACCCATTGTTAAAAAAGGTTCAGTGAAAATAAATATATTGAGTTCTCAGAGTTAGTGTTGATCTGGTCCAGGTAAGATGATAGTCGATTAGCCTCTCAAATCACAGGTCCAAGTAAAGGTCCCCTGTTTTATCTATGGCGATACAGGTTTACCTGTCCTAAGTGGTTAGAAGAAATTCTAGTTGGTACTTTCTTTCGAATAGTCTTCTTCATCTCTCCAACCAGGTTCCCTCATCAAGAGTCATATCTGGGTCTGGATGGATCTAAACACTACCTTCAATATAGTTGAATGTCTTCTTCAAGCATAGCGTCGTCAGGGTTCAGGCTCCAGACTATGTGTTTGCTGTCCTAGTTCGCTGGCTGCTTAATAGGCTGGCACTTCTCTCTCTCTTCCTCTATTGGAGTTGGCTAAACTTCAGATGGATTGTTGAGTAGAGGACACCAAGCCGTCAGTTCCAGTGGACCTTCTCCTTTTTAGCGATTGCTTAAGGTTTTTTTTCGTTTTACACACACTACACTTCTGCCGGTCTTCACTCCATTTTAAAAGACTTTCAATTGTTGTTTATTCCTGCCCTTCCTCGACCGGGCTCTGACGTCATTCCGAGTCGTGAGCAATGGCTGAGCTCCTTTTCGGCTATATTTAGAAAATTGTCGTCCCGTTTTTCGAATTAGCGCTCTTTTCAAATTAAGATTATGTAAATTTCATCATTCATCTTAATCTATAGGCACTCATTTCTTCATTTTTAAATTTGAATTTGATTCTAATGGTGGTGGTTGTTGCCGCTGTTGCTAATTGGAGGGTAGTGCGGGGAAATTCAAACAGCGATGTGGCGGTGTCACAAAAATAAAACACCGCGTTTAACCAGTTGAATACTATAGAGACTTTCTGATTAACCGGCCTATCTGCAAAGCCAAAACTATTTTAACTAACAGAAAAAACAAATTGGTTGTCAAAATCCCCAGGACGGTCAATAGTTGCAGCTGCAGGTGTTTTCATGGGGTCGACAAAATGGGAACATTTGGTGGTGAGTGAGAGGAAGGAATACACCACTTTGACAGTTTATAAACAGTCCGTCTGTCATTTAGAATTTCCCGACATCAAACGGAATGGCGGCTGTGATTGTCACCACATGACAGAAAGTTGCGGGTCTGTTATTGGAAACATTGGAACACATGCAGGACATCAACAACGTCACGTGAACAATTCTAGGCTGTTTGAAAAACCATGATTGGGAGAAACAGTGTTGACCAAAACCGTGGATTTAGATGGACGTGTTTGTGGGAGAGCTCTACAGTGTTAGATTAATTTAAAATTAACTAGCATGTGTCGTTATGGCAAAGTGTAGCAGCCATCCCGGAATGAGGCGGTTTTGCATAAGGTAGTCAATATAGTCTATTTAGGCCTAATTAATATAGGCAGTAGTCTTGTTAAAACTAGAGTGTGATTATTAGCACTGTTAGTTGAAAACTAGTTAGAGTAGTGAAGTGATAATTGGCTCTGCTAGGATGAATAGGATAGAGGGGTGATAATTGGAGAGATTTAAGATGGGGAAAGTGTCCAATGGGGGGATCTTTCAATGGTTTGCCCACGGAAGTTGTGCACTCTGTTTATGGGTCTTTCCTTGTCATCGGCTGATTCGGACGTAGGTGTGGAGCTACTATGCTCTATGACAGAGTTTAGTTAGCTGTAAAATAACTGAGCAAGGCAATAGGCTTACACTCAGCCGGTAGGATCAGTGACTAGTACTATCACAAGATGTGTTGTTTCTCTCACAGGTTCCATACCAGTTACGAGGAAGTTCAACACTGGGTTTGATGAAGTGCAACTTCAATTAGACATAACACCAGTTGGACACTCAAATGTTTCTTACTAAAAAGGAATAACGTCCGAGAAGAAAGATGGTATTATGTTTACGCTGGACTCATAATCAGGGGGTGGGGGGGGGGTTCACCATAACATGACTCAGAAGAACCAACCAATATGACGATTCCTGCGTGTTAAGGTTCACCTAGGATGGGTAATGATTGCGGATGCATCACACAGCATAAGAACATTAGTACCTAAACAAGAACATTAAAATATAATAGTCACATGGTGTGATATATTCTAGTGAAATAGTTCAAAAGACATGATACCTGAACCTAGATAGACACTAGTTGGGTTCAGGTATATTAACAATAACAGTGATACCTAAATACTCACTACAAAGGATTTGTGCATTCTTTAAGAACGATAGGAAATTATGTGCATTGGGCAACCGGTCCATGATCAGCTGTAATTTACAAACAGTATCTATTTCGGATGATCAGGAAGATGGATTACCTGGTGGCTACAGATGACAGTCGGTGTCCGGCAGGAGAGATACAGTACCGGGTGAGATGGACTTGTTCTGACTTAACGTGCTGTGGTGTGTCCTTGCAAGGATGAACTGACTATGCTATTATCTGAGAGTCCGATCCTACACACATTATAGAACACATCACACATTTTCTTCGCATACACGTCTCATATACGTTACACTTTTCTTTTAATAAATTAATCTTTATTAATTTTTAGAAGCAAGAGTTGGTGAATATGTTGCGTTGGGGAAGTATGACAGGGGGCAAAGTACGACAGTGAGAGAGTGATAGGAAAAGGTTCCACGGGCTGATGGAGTGTGTTGGATGGAAGCTGGTGGATTCTCCAGGATATTGATAAAGGAAAGAAAAATTATAATGTGGGTGTTGACTCTCCTCACTCCAGGGACGACACTTTAAAGGAAGACACGACATTATTGGGGGCTCGTAAACGGGATCTTTGGACAGCGGGATCTCTCGTAAATGTGATCTTTGGACAGCGGGATCTCTCGTAAACGGGATCCTTGGACAGTGGGATCCCCCGTAAACGTGATCCTTGGACAGCGAGATCTCCTGCAAGCAGGAACCTTTGGCAGTGGGATCTTCTGACAACGGGGTCTTTTGACACGGGATCCTTAGTTATAAGAGGGAAATATCATATTGGAGAATCCAGCTAGAGTGAATGTGGATAGGGGTTAGGACAAATATCTTACCTGTTCACACGTCACACGTCTGCATAGGTCTGTGGTCCTGATTCTACTCTTGTCACTGAGTGAATGTGCTGTGTGTGGTAATATCTAGATTTATAGTACTTGGTCATATATCTGTATATTAATTTGCAGTTATATTACTCAACCTGCTAGCTTACCTCTCTGTAAAATGGCCACTTCGAAACTAACCACGTTAGAACTAAGGGCAAAGGGGGAAGAAATGGGATTGTCGAGTTCTGCTCTAACGGATTACATACAGGAAATGGAGAGAGAGTATCGTCAAGCAGAGAGGGAAGATCGAAAGGCTGAGTTGGAATTGAGAAGGATAGAAGCTGAACAAGCAACTAGAAGGATGGAATTGGAAGCTGAACAGGCTGCTAAGAAATTAGAAGGTGAACAGGAAGCTCAGAAAAGGGAGCACGAGTACCGGATGCGGGAACTCGAGCTCAAGAGTCAATCTAATGGGGAAACTGAGGGAGCAGTTGGAGGTTCCTCCATTCCAAGCTCAACCCCAGCAGGTGGACATAGTTACCATGCTATGAAGTTTCCTTTAGCGGTCTACGAGGAGGACAAAGAGAAGATTGACCAGTACCTTCAATGCTTTGAGGCTATGTCAGTTGCTATGGGTCTGGAGCGTAACAAATGGAATCTCAAGCTATCCCAGGGATTACGCGGGACCGGCTACGAGGTTTATTCTCGCCTGCCACCAGGACAGGAGAACAATTATGACGAGTTAAAGACGGCTCTGCTGAAACGATTCGATGTTACGTCACATACCTACCGGAAAAAATTTCGAGCAGCGAAACGAGAACCGGGGGAGTTGTTTGCCGCCTACAGTTTGCGTCTGAAATCCTATCTCCATAAGTGGATGGATTTGGCTGGGTTCTCACATGACTATGAGAGTCTGGAAGAGCTCATGGTGGTCGACCAGTTGAATAAGCAAATGTCTAAACCTCTCAGGACGTTCCTGGGAGAACAAGGAGCGGAACGTATTGACCTCGTGACAAAATTAGCAGAACGGTTCGTCGAGGTACATGGGGAGGCAGGGGAAAACCTTTCCACCAACACCAAAAGTCAGGAGAAACATGACAAGAAGAAGGCCAAAAGCTCAGGAACCAAAAAGTGGGAACCTTATGTGCAAAAATCAGAGGATAGTTCAGAGAAGAAGAAGGAGGGAAGCAAGAGCACTTCAAGCTCTACACCAAAACGACCGTGGTCGGAGAAGTGGTGTTCAATTTGTAAGTCACCCTCTCACAATACGAGGGACTGCACATCGAAGGCTAAGAATCCTCACTTCGCAGCATGTCAAGTGACTTCCAATGAGGTTGTCACGGTAAATGCCAAGGTCAACAAGGAAGCTCGACACCAGGAGAGTTCACTCAAGTCCGGCACTAGAAAATCTAGGACAGGGAAATGGTGCAACCACTGCAGGTCGAATACGCACAATGCTATTGACTGCAGGGAAAAGTCAGGAGACACTCAATTCGTCGTGTGCCCCGGGAAACCTAAGGTGGAGCCCACCGAACAGGTCGAGGCCGAGGAAGAGACTCCAGACCAGGAAAAACCACCTGTAATGGAATTGGTAGAGGTTAACGGTCGTCAAGTGGAGTGTTTGTACGACACAGGACTGGACGGGGAGACCGTGATTTCTGCGGATCTGGTACATCCAGAACAATTCACAGGTGAGACATGGGAGATACAGCCTGCACAGAAGAGTGCTGTAGCCATGAAGTTGCCCATTGCTAATGTGGAGATTCGGTCAAGATACGTCACCGGCACCATCAAGGCCGCTGTATTGAACGATCCCATTTTCCCAGTAATCCTCGGTTGCCGGTATGTCTTTCTGGGAATACCCAGGGAGCCAATCCATTTGGGAGCGATGCAGACTCGCTCCCAGACGAGAACGGAAGAGGCAGACGCAATTGTGACTAACCCATTGCCGGGAGAGCTACGAACTGCCCAGAGTGAGGATACCACTTTACGTCCTTGCTACAAAAAGCTGCAGAAAAGTGCTGATCCGCCAGGACGGGGTCAGTACTACATGAAGAATAGGATACTCTACAGGAGAGCAGGAAGGGGAGACAACCTATACGGTCAGTTGGTCACCCCGAAAGCTCACCGGTCCCAGATTCTTCATATGGGGCATACCATCTCCTTTAGTGGACACATGGGTATTGCCGCCACCATGCAGCGAATTTCCTGCCATTACTATTGGCCGGGAATGACAGATGATGTGCGTCGGTATGTGAAGTCATGCCCTGAGTGCCAGAGGGTGGCACCGAAACACTGGACAGCACCGGTGGTGTTGGGTGAGATGCCCATCATGAACTCTCTTTTCGAGAGGGTAGCCATCGATATCGTGGTTCCACTTCCCAGGACTAGGAAGAGGAACATGTATATACTCACAATGGTGGATTGCTGTACAATGTGGGGTGAAGCCATACCGTTGACCACGATTGACTCGAAAAGAGTGGCGGACGCACTGATGGAGGCCTTTACCAGATTAGGCTTTCCGGATCAAATTCTGACGGACAATGGGTCCCAGTTTTGTGGAAAACTCATGGTGGAGGTATTTAGGGTGTTTCACTCTAACCACATACATACCAGCCCTTACCATCTTCAAGCCAATGGACAAGTAGAGCGTTTTAACGGCACGTTGATGACAATGCTCAGGAAACTGGCACAGGAAAAACCTGATAGGTGGGATGAATATATCCCAGCAGCACTCTTTGCCTATCGGGAAGTTCCTCATGGCTCAACCGGACTACCACCCGCCACGTTGCTGTTTGGTCGTCCATTCAAAGGACCGTTGTAAGCCATGTTGAGGAGTTGGACTGAAGAGGGGACGTCAGAAGAAGTGATCTCATCCTATAAATACGTGGAGGAACTGAAAGAAAAACTCCACAAGGGATGGACTCTGGCAAATCAAAACTTGAAAAAAGCCAGGAAAAGACATGCGGCTTACTACAACCGTAGGTCTAAAGAAAGATCTCTAGAGTTGGGAGATAAAGTCTTGTTGCTACTCCCTACGGGAAACAACAAACTGGAGATAGGTTGGCAAGGACCATTTCCCGTGGAAAGGGTGATATCCAGAACCAACTATCAGATCCGGATCCGGGGAAAGTCGAAGTTTTTCCATATCAATCTTTTGCGGAAATACGAAGAGAGACCTGGAGACAAGGCAGCTCACCTCATGGCAATGGCAGTTGCAGTAGAGACGGAAGTGGGAACCAACGAGGGCAGGGAATATCCCCTGGTACACCAGGAAACCTATAGGGATGTGCAAGTGAACCCTGATCTGACCTCCCAGGAGAGGGAAAAGATAACCCAGGTTCTCAAGTCTCAGAAGGAGATACTGACTGTTAAACCAGGACGAACGAGGTTGGTGGAGTTCGAGATGACTTTGACCACGCAGGAACCTGTTCGTCAAAAGGTTTACCCAGTGCCATTCTCTAAAGAAAAGGCCCTGGAGGAGGAAATACAAAAACTGTTGGAGGATGACGTAATTGCGCCATCCACATCCCCATACAATGCAGGGGTAGTTTTGTTACGGAAACCAAGTGGAGAACACCGGTTATGTATAGATTACCGACTTCTGAACAGTCATACACAGTTTCAGGTGGAACCTTTGCCGAATCCAACTCAGTTATTCGCTAGGCTCCATAAGGCTCGGTACTTTTCAAAAGTGGATCTGAGTCGCGGTTACTATCAGATACCAGTCAAACCGGAGATTCGACCATTGTTGACTTTCAGTACACCCAGTGGACACTACGAATTCAAGGTCATGCCCTTTGGACTCAGCAATGCACCCAGTGTGTTTACACGCATGATGAGGACTTTACTTGATCCTTTACAGGATCCGTCCATCATCTCTTTCATGGATGATATTCTGATTTCCAGTGACAGCTTGGATGACCACTTGCAATCCTTGGAGAGAGTGTTTAATAGGCTCAAGGAAGCAGGGCTTACCGCTCGTCCAACCAAGTGCATGATTGGTTACCAGACTCTGGAATTTCTAGGTCACACCATCACTCCAGGACACATTGTCCCAGAAGAGAAGAACCTGGAGAAAATCAGAAATGCACCAAGGCCAAAAACGAAGAAGGATGTGCGATCTTTTCTCTCATTGTGTGGGTTCTACCACAAATTTATCCCACATTTCACTGAACTGGGAGCTCCGTTGACGGAAACCTTGAAAAAGGGATTCCCGGACCAAATCATTTGGACACCAGAATGTGAGAATGCCTATAGTCAGTTAAAGGAGGCCTTGGTCAGCAAACCTGTATTACAGCTCCCTGACCTTTCCAAACCATTTGTGTTGAGAACAGAAGCGATTGCGATTGGGATTGGGGCAGCCTTGTTACAGGAAGGAAAAGACGATGCTTCGGTTTTGAAACCTGTGGCATACGCAAGCAAGAAACTTCTCCAGGCTGAGAGGAATTATTCAACCGTCGATTGAGAGAGAGTGCTTGTCTCTTGTATGGGCAGTGTAAAAATTCCAGCCCTATTTGTATGGAGTTAAGTTTCGAGTTCAGTCGGATCATCAGCCCCTGATGTTCTTGGCTACTTCTCAGAAGCTCAACGCCCGTTTGATGCGGTGGTCGTTGTTACTTCAACCCTATAATTTCACAGTGGAGTACATTCCTGGGACGGAAAATGTTGGAGCAGACTTCTTGTCAAGACACCCAGCTCCTGAAGAAGATGAATGAATCATCTGGATTAAACTTACGGTGCAGAAGAGTGAGATGGACTACTCTCTTAAGAGGGGGCCTATGTCACAAAAATAAAACACCGCGTTTAACCAGTTGATTACTATAGAGACTTTCTGATTAACTGGCCTATCTGCAACGCCAAAACTATTTTAACTAACAGAAAAAACAAATTGGATGTCAAAATCCCCAGGACGGTCAATAGTTGCAGCTGCATGTGTTTTCATGGGGTCGACAAAACATTTGGTGGTGAGTGAGAGGAAGGAATACACCACTTTGACAGTTTATAAACAGTCCGTCTGTCATTTAGAATTTCCCGACATCAAACGGAATGGCGGCTGTGATTGTCACCACATGACAGAAAGTTGCGGGTTTGTTATTGGAAACATTGGAACACATGCAGGACATCAACAACGTCACGTGAACAATTCTAGGCTGTTTGAAAAACCATGATTGGGAGAAACAGTGTTGACCAAAACCGTGGATTAAGATGGACGTGTTTGTGGGAGAGCTCTACAGTGTTAGATTAATTTAAAATTAACTAGCATGTGTCGTTATGGCAAAGTGTAGCAGCCATCCCGGAATGAGGCGGTTTTGCATAAGGTAGTCAATATAGTCTATTTAGGCCTAATTAATATAGGCAGTAGTCTTGTTAAAACTAGAGTGTGATTGTTAGCACTGTTAGTTGAAAACTAGTTAGAGTAGTGAAGTAATAATTGGCTCTGCTAGGATGAATAGGATAGAGGGGTGATAATTGGAGAGATTTAAGATGGGGAAAGTGTCCAATGGGGGGATCTTTCAATGGTTTGCCCACGGAAGTTGTGCACTCTGTTTATGGGTCTTTCCTTGTCATCGCCTGATTCGGACGTAGGTGAGGAGCTACTATGCTCTATGACAGAGTTTAGTTAGCTGTAAAATAACTGAGCAAGGCAATAGGCTTACACTCAGCCGGTAGGATCAGTGACTAGTACTATCACAAGATGTGTTGTTTCTCTCACAGGTTCCATACCAGTTACGAGGAAGTTCAACACTGGGTTTGATGAAGTGCAACTTCAATTAGACATAACACCAGTTGGACACTCAAATGTTTCTTACTAAAAAGGAATAACGTCCGAGAAGAAAGATGGTATTATGTTTACGCTGGACTCATAATCAGGGGGGGGGGGGGGGGGGTTCACCATAACATGACTCAGAAGAACCAACCAATATGACGATTCCTGCGTGTTAATGTTCACCTAGGATGGGTGATGATTGCGGATGCATCACACAGCATAAGAACATTAGTACCTAAACAAGAACATTAAAATATAATAGTCACATGGTGTGATATATTCTAGTGAAATAGTTCAAAAGACATGATACCTGAACCTAGATAGACACTAGTTGGGTTCAGGTATATTAACAATAACAGTGATACCTAAATACTCACTACAAAGGATTTGTGCATTCTTTAAGAACGATTGGAAATTATGTGCATTGGGCAACCGGTCCATGATCAGCTGTAATTTACAAACAGTATCTATTTCGGATGATCAGGAAGATGGATTACCAGGTGGCTACAGATGACAGTCGGTGTCCGGCAGGAGAGATACAGTACCGGGTGAGGTGGACTTGTTCTGACTTAACGTGCTGTGGTGTGTCCTTGCAAGGATGAATTGACTATGCTATTATCTGAGAGTCCGATCCTACACACATTATAGAACACATCACACATTTTCTTCGCATACACGTCTCATATACGTTACACTTTTCTTTTAATAAATTAATCTTTATTAATTTTTAGAAGCAAGAGTTGGTGAATATGTTGCGTTGGGGAAGTATGAGAGGGGGCAAAGTACGACAGTGAGAGAGTGATAGGCAAAGGTCTCCACGGGCTGATGGAGTGTGTTGGACGGAAGCTGGTGGATTCTCCAGGATATTGATAAAGGAAAGAAAAATTATAATGTGGGTGTTGACTCTCCTCACTCCAGGGACGACACTTTAAAGGAAGACACGACAGGCGGCTAGCAAGATACATACTACAAATTCAGAATCAATTTCTCCAAGAAAAGCCTGAAACTGACGGTGATTGAGTGCATGTCCCCGAGTGAAGTGCACAGCAGAAACGACTGGTTTCAGTACACAATTATTTAAGTCTTTCCAACAGATTGCTTGCTGATGTATGATGCAGTGTATTAACAGAACGCCAGGAATTTGCAAATCTTCCAACTGAGTCCTGATTTGCCCCACCAGGCTCTTCCTCACAGCAGCCATGTTGTTTCCTCCATCAACCGTGACACCTCAAAGCTGACTCCACTGTTCTTGCAAAACAATTTTTTGCATTTCCACGAAAATATCTTTTTCATTTGTTGTTCCATGCATGCTGCAAACGGATGCCAACTCTTCCGTTATCTGAAAGTCCAAATTGACACCACGAATGAATACGAGAAGTTGTGATGTACTCGAGAGATCAGTAGACTTATCCATTGCCTGAGAATACCACAAGTTCCTAGTTTTCTCGCGTATCTCTGCACAACAGAACTTGTCGAATGCTTATAGTTTCAAACAAATCGGCTTTCTCAGGACACAAGTCATTTGCTGCTTCTGTCAAGCACTCTTTGATGAAGTTGTCATCAGTAAACGGTTTTCCTCGTTCTGCCATCTTATACACTATTTTGTAACTTTACTAGTGACCGATTTATTTTAAGTAAACTTTTTCGTAAAGAGATTTCTTGCTGTTTCTAAACAACGTTTCATGGACTCATATTTCTCAGAGCGAAATATTCCAGAAAACTTTGAATATGTTGATAGATGTTTTGTTTCATATTTACACAGAAGATATTACTCTTTCAAAACGGCAACACTTTCGCTGTATATTACGCAACTGGTTGTCTGGTCCTTTTTGTTTCTACAAAGAAGTACATTACTCTCCATTCTTCATTGAAAACGCGACACTCGACGTCCACTTTTCTTATCTTAGTAGCCATAATGAAGGGCGAAGGAAACGGGATCTGAAAATGAAAAAGTCATTGAATTAGAAACACAATTAAAATCCTATTGAAACACAAGAAAAGCAAAGGACTATGGGCCACTAGTGAAGCTACAGCTCACGGAAGGTACATATAAAGTTTATAGGTGCCTTTGGTAATAGAATATATCACATAATAAGGTTTGCAAAATATATAAATAGGGCCGGCCTACACAAACAGTCTAGAGCAGTGTTTTTCAACCGGGGTTACGCGAGTGGCAGCCAGGGGTTCCACCGAAACAGACCGCCTAAATGCAACATTTCTACCCAACTGGTTTATTACATAAACTAGCTGACCCGGCCCAGCTTCGCCCAGACCCTGGTGGGGAGCATCTCATTTAATTCATATAAGTAGTCATATAAGCTCCCGTTCCCGACTATCTATCTGTCTGTCTGTCTGTCTATCTGTCTGCCTGTCTGTCTGTCTGACCCGGCCCGGCTTCGCCCAGACCCTGATGGGGAGCATCTAATTTAATTCATATAAGTAGTCATATAAGTTCCCGTTCCCGACTATCTGTCTGTCTGTCTGTCTGTCTGTCTGTCTGTCTGTCTGTCTGTCTATCTGTCTGTCTGTCTGTCTGTCTGTCTATCTGTCTGTCTGTCTGTCTGACTGACCCGGCCCGGCTTCGCCCAGCCCCTGGTGGGGAGCATCTCATTTAATTCATATAAGTAGTCATATAAGCTTCAGTTCCCGTTCCCGACTATCTACTGTCTGTCTGTCTGTCTGTCTGTCTGTCTGTCTGTCTGTCTGTCTGTCTGTCTGTCTGTCTGTCTGTCTGTCTGTCTGTCTGTCTGTCTGTCTGTCTGTCTGTCTGTCTGTCTGTCTGTCTGTTATTAGAAAGAGCACTTGGAAGATCTTTACATCATCCTCCAACAATTAACTTGGGTAAATGGAGCGTCTTATTTAATTCATATTCGGCCCCTGCTCCCGTTCCCGTTCCCAAAAAAGACGACCCGGCCCGGCTTCGCCCAGACCCTGGGAGCAGGAGGGAGGAGGAGGAGACAGGAGGAGGAGGGAGGAGGGGAGGGAGGAGGAGGAGGGAGGAGGAGGAGGAAGGAGGAGGAGGAGGGAGGAGGAGGGAGGAGGAGGGGAGGAGGTGGGAGGAGGAGGGGGACGAGGAGGAGGGAGGAGGGGGATGAGAAGGAGGAGGTGAGGAGGAGGAGGGGGAGGAGGAGAGAGGAGGAGGAGGGATTAGGAGGAGGAGGGATTCGGAGGAGGAGGAGGAGGAGGGATTCGGAGGAGGAGGGAGGAGGAGAGCGAGGAGGAGGGGGAGGAAGTAGGAGGAGGAAGGAAGAGGGAGGAGGAGGGAGGAGGAGGAAGAGGGAGGAGGAGGACGATGGAGGAGGAGGAGGAAGAGGAAGAGGAGTGTAGGAAGAGGAGGGGAGAGGAGGAGGGGGAGGAGGATTATAACGCATATGCCTGTAGATAACTGCAGCGAAAATGTCCACCTATTTGAGAAATATGCAACAATTTTGCATATATAGCAATGCTATTAAAAGTTATGTCCCCTCGCTATACATAAATTATAATGTAAATTAATATTAAGTAAATAACTGTTGGTACACTATAAAAAACTATGACAGTTGGCAGCGCGGGAGGAGGAGAAGACGTATAGAAAATTTCATCCCATCGGATGGACCGTTCGCGAACGCATAAAGGACATACAGACATACATACAGACAGACAGATGGAGATTGCCTTTTATATATATAGATTAGGACATACACTGGGATCATCGCACAGAGTTCCTTGAGCAACGTAAAGATTTGCGTAAGGATCTGCTCCAGCAGAAAGGTTGAAAAATACTGGCCTAGAGACCAGCTCGATTAAAACTTTGACCGGGGAATTCTGAGCTGGGGATAATATTTTCGTACTAACACGAAGCTTCTATGGCATTTTTATGCTATGCTTTCTACTTTATTGCCTCTATTCACACATGTAGTTCAAATACCTATCACTGTCAAACAAATATATCCTTTTTACATACCTATACAATCATGACAGGCAAAAAGAAGTAAACATTTGTGGAGCGTCGGACCTGTGTTGACAGCCGGATGCATCTAGGGGCAGGAAAGATGCATGTTTGTGTGTGTTGCCATTGGCACCATGATAACATCAGAGCATAGGCGGAGCTACCACGAGCCGGGCAAGGACTTGGGATGACGCGAAATAAGCAAACATTACAATAAACACGAAAATCTAGATATAATAATTTAAAATTGAAAGCAGTAAATTTGAGGCACACAGTTGCCAGGAGATCTCCACACGTGTGAAGATCTCATGGTATTCTAAACATAACATTTAAATTTAAATTGTATCACAACGTCTCATGTTTCATACGTTTTATCAAGCAAATTCGAGTACCGTTGGCGGGCCGGATGAACTGACGTCACGGGCCGGATCCGGTCCGCGGGCCGTAGTTTGGTGACCCCTGGCTTAAAATGATAAACTACACCGCGAGAATTTAAAATAGCCACGTTAATTCCTCATTATGATAGTAGATAATAAGCACCAACGTTTTGTTCTCACTGGTTGGAGAGCTCTTGAGCATGCTCGTAATGAGTGCATTGTCTGCCCCCTCCGGGGAATGACATTAAATGATCACTAGTTCCTCATTTCTTCAAGTCGTACACAGTAAACAGCTTTAATCTACGGGATCAATCAATAGGGCTGCAAGCAATAGAACAATCTAAGATCACAACTCTGACTTTCGGCAGTTAGGGTCACAACTACATAACAGAACTGACAAGATTACAATACCCTTAGAGTCTCAATTCTAGTCTTCGGCATTTCTGGTCTCAACCACACAAACATGGCTAGCAATTTTACAACACTCTAAGATCGCAACACTGGCCAATTGGCAGTTAGTGTCTTAACAACAACAAAAAAAGGACCCAAAATCTTGGAAAAGTACGCCAGTAATAGAAAAAGTTGATAAATATTATCATCATCGTGTGTTATGCTGATAAGTGTGGGCAGTCATATTTCGCCATCTCACTCGATCACTAAAGTCGTGGGTCAGCTCTGTGTTCTTGTCTAGATATTTAAATTATTTATGTCTTTGCCTTCCCCTGGTTTTCCCCCTTAAACTTGCCAGTTGTCACCAAGATCTCTAGTTTGTTTCATATCAAATGGTACCAAAACATCTTGACTGTCTACATCTAACTTCTCTAATCAGAAAATAAACATACCCAAAATAATAGTTTCACCTTTCAAAATTCTTGCTATGTCGTTTCATATTTATGCTGTTTTCACTATAATGGTTCTCGTTAGTGTTGATGTGGTATCAATAGGGCTCTAGTCCAGCTAAAGTAAAGGGCCCTTTTCCCAAGCTTGGCATGCATCGAATATACTCAAGAGTGTAGGCCACGGAGGCAGACGGCCAGGGAAGAAGCTGGCTTCCCACGGCCAAAGGTGCTAGGATCTGTGTGAGGGCACGAAGCACCGGGTGCACGATGTTCCCCTCCCTGAGGAAGAAGTGGCTTGGGAGCAGGCACAGTTAGCAGTTAGGGACAAGCACGAAGACAAGGCAAAGCACGAGGACATCGCAACGTCTCGAAACATGCTTCGAACACGCAGCAGCAGAAAGACACCTGGAGTCATAACCCGGGTTTGCCATCCCCCAGAGAGTTTCAGGAAGATAAAGGGCAGAAACATTGTGGGAAGGGTGACACCTTCTGACGATAATAATTCTCTTACCGGGCTTGTTATGCAGCGGTGTTTTTATCCATGCAGCGTAGTACATTCACGTGCTACTACTTCTAGAGCTCTGGACTGATTTTTGCGTGTGGATTAGCCTTCTCTATTATCAGTGTTCCTCGTCATCTGGCGAATCCACTCCGACTTCTGAGGTACTTATAATTTACTTTCCCAAGTAAAGGATGAAAAGTCAACATGCTAGCCCAGCTGACCGGTGTATGTTGCTAACCTGATATTTCATAGACAAGTTTATATCCCATGGCTGATGGGGTCATAATCACGTCCGTCGCCTTTACTTCCCCAAACGTTTCCTGATATCCGTTTTTGGTTGAGTCGACGTGAGGGCCCAGTTCAGTTGTTATAATCAGTCCGGAGGTCAGCATGGCCGAACGGATAAGAACGCGCGTTCTTAAACATCCGGTGTGCTGATGCCGACGTAAGGGGTTCAACTCCTAGACCGGAAAGTTGGACAAAAATGTTGACTTCTCGTCCTTGACTTGGGAATGTAAATTACAAGTACCTATGAATTCGAAGTGGGCACGCCTGATGGCGAGGGACACTGGTAATAGGGAAAGCTAATCCACAGGCAAACTTCAGTCCTGTGCTACTAGACGTAGTATGTATGGATTACGCTTGAGTTCAAAGCGAACGAGCGGAAAAGAAAAAAAAATCTGCCCCAGTGAAATTCGAACACATTACCTTTGGACTGGAAGGCAAGGGTGAAAGCCACTGCGCCACCGTGGCTTGTCATTTGCTTGTGACGTACATATGTGACGTGTATATGTGGCGTGTACATGTGACATGTTTATGTGACGTGTATATATTTGTCCCGGTTTGTTATTAACCGATTAAGGACCATGGGATGATTAAGCATCTTAAGCGACGTCCCGTATCTGCCATGGACTTATATTCAGTAATTTTCCCTAAGCAACCTCCTTTAATTTCTCCGTAATCCCTTTTATCACGCAGAGTCTCGTAGCGGGCGAGAACTGGAAGCGGTTCTACCCCCCGCTGGTGACTTGCGGGATAACCGAGCCGGCCGCTCAGAAAGCAATGGCAAACTACTGAGTGTAATCTTGCCAAGAAATTAACAGACAGATGAAAGATGCTGCTGTTGACAGCGATGTCCTGTAAAGGATATTTTCCCCCGCGTTTCCATCCTGTTTCAGGATATTGCGGTCAACACCAGCATCTTTCAGCTGTATGTTGATTCCTAGGCTAGATTACGCTCATCAGCACGCCACGACTTTCTGAGCGACCGGCTGCATACTCTCATAAGTCACTAGCGTGACTCGAACCACTTCTAATTCTCGTCCGCTCACGTTGACTACGAGAGTATTCGGGATTAACGGAGAAAAGCTGCTAACCCCTCGGCCAGGCAACCGGCCCTGTAAAGGATATGCGAATTAAAAAAAAAAAAAAAACCTTTAATATGATATATAATACAACACGTATGCTACCACATTAACAACTCTTAAGTCATAACCGTGCACACCCTCACTTCAAATTTTCGACCATCTAATTTTGTTTGGTCCAAACCTACTTGTTGTTTAGCATTGAATCTGCTAAGTTAGCACGTTAACTACTTTTCCCCTAGCGTTAGTTTCCTTAGTTACCAACATTCCAAGTTTTCAAACAGTCAGAAAAACAAGATGATTTATATAGGCGCCTCTAGTCACCTTTGATATAAATACTAGTAGTGGTCAAGGCGTCTGACTCGGGCTCCGAAGGTTGTGGGTTCGATTCCGGGCCGCGTCCTTCGATTTACTAGTGAATTTTTTTTCGAAGACCCCTGGGGGTCGTCGCCGGTGAAACTAAGTTCATGCTTTGTGCGACGCTTTACGCGCTGCGGAAAGAGACTGGCCAATGGGATAAAATCCGGTGCAATGAAATCGACCCTGTCAATTTTAAGCGACTTTTATAAATACTAGTTTATCGTTAAAGGGATAAATGGTGCACATGCAATAATAATAATGAAATGAGGCAGTCTCGCGGCTTTTCGCTGGATAGAGGGCACATGTCATTATTGTAATGGACCCACAGAGCACGCTGAAAAGGGCGTAGATAGGCATGTTTCATACAGAGTGGCCTGTTTCAATTAACAAATCAAAGATAGGGAGTATACGTTGGAATCTTTTTCCGAGGTCAATGCTTGTGGCTGCGGTTTGCTTACACATTTTCCCCGTATTGGACTGGTAGTGCATGGTTCCGTCGCCCTGCTACTGAGTTGAGTGCGTGGAGCGACACTGTGAGCTAGCTGTGGATTTCATGTAGAGTGCTTTTACATCTGTCCGCGGTTGTTAGTGACGTGAACTGCATTTTCGGGAAAAATGGCGACCGTCGATTCCTGAACTAACTGGGTTTGCCTTATGCAGTATTGTGTGGCTGCTGGTTTTCTAGTGACTGTCACTTCCATTGGCGACGAACCGTATTTTTCAGGGCGGACTTTTGTGTTGGCATTCTGGCAGCAGAGCAGGGCACTCACTTGTCCTTACGGTCGGAAATGGCTGTCAAAGGCAGAGGTAAAAAGACCACCATGTGAATGTGGAAGGCAAGGGGAAACCGCCACATTATCTTCCCAAGACTTCATGGCAAAACATATATCAGAGTTAGTGAACGACGTTAATGGCTGTCTTAGGACATCCTCGTTCGGTAGGGACAGTCGTGAGCCACAGGTAACACCAGACCGTCATCCAGCAACTGATGGCAAAATCATAACTAAAATAAATAAATTTAGAGTAGGAACATGGAATGTTAGGACATTAAATGAGCTAGGAAAGTTGACCAATGTTCTAAGAGAGACGGATAGCATGAAAATGAATATACTAGGCGTTAGTGAGATGAGATGGAAGGGATCGAGCAAAATTATAGCTGACAATCACACAATAATTTATTCTGGAGGGGATACACATGAAAAAGGTGTAGGAATAATATTAGACGAAAAAACAGCCAAGTCAATTAATGGATACTGGTGTATTTCAGATAGAGTAGTTATGGTAAAAATCAAAGGCAAACCAATAGACATAAATATTATACAGGTATATGCACCAACAACAAGCAGTAGTGATGAAGAAATACAACACTTTTACGACGAAATAGAAATGGTGATGGCTCAAATTGGATCACAAGAAATAAAAATAATACTTGGTGATTTTAATGCAAAAGTAGGAAAGGGGAAAATGGAGGATGTAGTGGGGAATTATGGTTTAGGTACAAGAAATGAAAGAGGGGAAAAGCTAATAGAATGGGCAAATATCAATGATATGATAATTGGAAACACATGGTTTAAACACCATAAAAGACGACTGTACACATGGAAAAGCCCTGATAAGAAAATACGCAACCAAATTGACTACATACTAATTAATAAAAGATATAGAAATGCTTTAATTAATGTAAAGACAATGCCTGGTGCTGACTGTAATAGTGATCATGTACCACTATGTGGACAAATAAAAGTAAGATTAAAGAGAGGGGAAAAATGGTTAAGAACATGAGACTTAATAAAGAGGTTCTGAAAATAGATAAAGAACTGCAAGAACAATACAGAGTGACTGTGAAAAATAGGTACAATGCGATAGCTAAAATACAGAATATAAATGAACAATGGGAAATGTTAAGGGACTCCATTCATCAAACTAGCAAAGAAGTATTACCGGAGAGAGGCAAAAAAGCTAAGAAAAAATGGATGAATGAAGAAATCTTAAAACTGATGGACAAACAGAGTAAAAATGACAAACGAGAATACGCTAAGATAAATAAAGAAATAAAAGATAAATGTGGGAAGGCTAAAGAAAGTTGGTTAAACGAGCAATGCAAAAAAATTGAATCAAATTCCATTAATGATACAAAAAAAAATATGTACAGACAAATCAGTGAGCTTACAGGAAGAAAAATAAGAATAAATACAGGGTGTTTGAAATCAAAAACAGGAAAGATATTATTAGAGGAAGGTGCTATAATGAAGAGGTGGAATGAGTATATAAGAGAATTATATGACGTAGAAAGGGAAGAATTAACAGAAGATAGTAACTTAGAAGGTCCACCTATTCTGAAAGAGGAAGTCGCTGACGCTATGAAACGTATGAAGAAAGGAAAAACAGCTGGGCCAGATGAAATCACAATAGAAGAATTAGAAGTGTTGGGAGAATTTGGAGTAGATATATTAACCAAAATGTTGAATGATATTTACAGCAGTGGATATTTACCCAGTGATATGCTGAAATCTGTATTTATAGCTATACCAAAAAGACCAGGAGCAATTGATTGTGAAGATTTTCGTACAATTAACCTCATAAACCATATCACTAAGCTTCTACTCAGAATCATAATGAGAAGAAACAAAAATAAAATAAAAATGGAAATTAGTGAAGAACAGTATGGATTTGTGGAAGGAAAGGGCACAAACAATGCAATTTATACATTACGGACACTAATAGAAAGGTCAATAGAGAAACAGAGAGACATATATTTGTGCTTCATAGATTATACTAAGGCATTTGATAAAGTAAAACATGATGAACTGATTAAAATGTTGGAAGATATCAACATTGATGGAAAAGATTTAAGAATAATAAAGAATGTTTACTGGAACCAAGTAGCAGCAATTAAAATGGGAAATAAAGAGGGTAATTACGAACAGATAAAGTTAGGAGTACGACAGGGGTGTGTCTTGTCACCAGATCTTTTCTCCCTGTATAGCGAGGTAATAATGAGAGAGATCAAAGAGATGCCAGGAATACTAGTTGGAGGTTATAATATAAATAATGTACGCTATGCAGATGACACAGTATTGGTGGCGGATAATTCAACAGACCTACAGCAATTATTAGACGTTGTAGTAACAGAGAGTGCAAGGAAAGGACTCTCCTTGAATATCAAGAAAACAGTAACAATGGTAATATCACAGAAAATGGTGACACCAAAATGTGACATAGAAATAGAAGGAAAAATCCTTAACCAAGTGGATAATTTTAGATACCTAGGGGCATTTATAACATCAGATGGAAGATGTACAACAGAGATTAGGAGCAGAATAGGGCAGGCAAAAGCCGCATTTCAGAAAATGAAGAGTATCTTGTGCAATAAGTCACTATCACTGAATGTAAGAAAGAGAGTGCTGAAATGCTATGTAGAACCAGTTTTGCTGTATGGCAGTGAATCTTGGAATGTAAATGAACAAAGTAAGAAGAAATTAGAAGCAACAGAGATGTGGTTCCTGCGACGAATGTTGCGAATTCCTTGGACTGCCAGAGTAACTAACGATGACTGCCTGAAACAGGCTAATGAAACTAGAACATTATATACAACAACTAGCTGACCCGGCCCGGCTTCGCCCAGACCCTGGTGGGGAGCATCTCATTTAATTCATATAAGTAGTCATATAAGTTCTCGTTCCCGTTACCGAATATCTGTCTGTCTGTCTGTCTGTCTGTCTGTCTGTCTGTCTGTCTGTCTGTCTGTCTGACCCAGCCCGTCTTCGCCCAGACCCTGATGGGGAGCATGTCATTTAATTCATATAAGTAGTCATATAAGTTCCCGTTCCCGACTATCTGTCTGTCTGTCTGTCTGTCTGTCTGTCTGTCTGTCTGTCTGTCTGTCTGTCTGTCTGTCTGTCTGTCTGACCCAGCCCAGCCCATGGTGGAGAGCATCTCATTTAAATCATATAAGTAGTCATATAAGATCCCGTTCCCGACTATCTGTCTGACTGTCTGTCTGTCTTGGGTAAATGGAGGAGGGAGGAGGAAGAGGGAGGTGGAGGAGGGAGGAGGAGGGCGGAGACAGGAGGAGTAGGGAGGAATAGGAGGGAGTAGGAGGGATTAGGAGGAGGAGGGAGGAGGAGGGAGGAGGAGGAGGAGAAAGAGGGAGGAGGAGGAATGTGAAGGGAGGAGGAGGTAGAGGGAGGAGGAGGGAGGAGGCGGAGAGGGAGGATAAGGAAGGAGGAGGGGGAGGAGGAGGAGGAGGGAGGAAGGAGGAGGAGGAGGGAGGAGGAGGGAGTAGGAGGAGGGAGGAGAAGGAGGGAGGATGAGGGAGAAGGAGGGAGGAGGAGAACGCAGGAGGAGAAGGGAGCAGGAGGAAGAGAGGGAGGAGGGAGAGGGAGGAGGAAGAGGGAGGAGGAAGAGGGAGGAAGAGGGAGAAGGAGGAGGGAGAAGGAGGGGGAGGAGGAGGAGGGAAGAGGAGGTAGAGGGAGGAGGAGGAATGTGAAGGGAGGAGGAGGGAGGAGGAGGGAGGAGGAGAAAGAGGGAGGAGGAGGAATGTGAAGGGAGGAGGAGGTAGAGGGAGGAGGAGGGAGGAGGCGGAGAGGGAGGAGAAGGAAGGAGGAGGGGGAGGAGGAGGAGGGAGGAAGGAGGAGGAGGGAGGAGGAGGGAGGAGGAGGGGAGGAGGGAGGAGGAGGAGGGAGGAAGAGGGAGGAGGGAGAGGGAGGAGGGAGAGGGAGGAGGAAGAGGAGGAGGGTGGAGGGAGGAGGTAGAGGGAGGAGGAGGGAGGAGGTAGAGGGAGGAGGAAGAGGAGGCAGAGGAGGAGGAGGAAGCGGGAGGAGGAGGATGGAGGAGGGAGAGGGAGGAGGAGGAGGGAGGAGGAGGGGAGAGGAGGAGGGAGGAGGCAGAGGGAGAAGAAGGAAGGGGGAGAGGAAGGAGGGAGAATGAGGAGGGGAGGAAGGAAAGGGAGGTGGAAGAGGAGGAGGAGGGAGGAGGAAAGAGGTAGGGGGAGGAGGAGGTAGAGGGAGGAGGAGGAGGAAGGAAAGGGAGGAGGAAGAGGAGGAGAAGGGAGGAGGGAGGAGGAGGAGGTAGAGGGAGGAGGGAGGTGGTAGGAGTAGGAGGAAGAGGAGGAGAAGGGAGGAGGAGGGAGGAGGAGGGGAGAGGAGGAGGGAGGAGGCAGAGGGAGAAGAAGGAAGGAGGAGGAGGAAGGAGGGAGAGGAAGGAGGGAGAATGAGGAGGGATGATGATTGCCGTGTGACGATTCTATGTAGTCACGTCATTTTCTTCCCTTTCCCTAGCGTTTTGGTTCGGGGATTCTTATTTTGGGAGGGGGAGGAGGGAGGAGGAGGAAGAAGAAAAAAAAATACGACAGTTGGCTGCTCTGGAATGAAAGGAAGACGTGTAGACAATTTCATCTCAATCGGATGGGCCGTTCGCGAGCGCATAAAGGACATACGGACATACAGACATACAGACAGACAGACGGAGATCGCCTTTTATATATAAGATAAGACAGAGACAAACATCTTTCTTCGGTCACGTGATGAGAAGAGAGGCATTGGAGAACATTGTAACAACTGGAAAGATCGAGGGGAAGAGAGGCAGAGGCAGACCAAGGGAAATGATGCTGGATGGATTGAGACGGTGGCATGGAGGAATATCAGCAGCAGAGTTGACCCAGAACACCAAAGACCGAGATCTGTGGAGAGCCATGAACGCCTACGCCAGCTGGCACGGCACTTGATGATGATGATGATTCTGGCAGCGGCACTATGCAAAGTATACCTGTGCGGGCTGTTGGTTTGTTGAGATTCCGGTCCGTTCCACTTTTCACCTGGGACAGTGAGGAGCATAATGTATGATATTCACTGGCACAGAAATGGAGCATGATGGGGCAACCCTTTACCGTGAAGTTGGAACCGTGACTAACTAACTTGGGAAACGAGCAAGCGGACAAACTGGCTGGGTTTGCATCGCTGCCTGGGGTATTTTGTTAACAATTAGCATGTCCTTTGCAGGACGTTGCGATTAACCACAACTTTAGGCAATTTTACGTTCAGTAGTTTGCCATTGCTTTCTGAACGAGAAGTCAATGTTGAAGTCTAAATTGGCGCGTTTACGAAACGATTCCGCAACACCTTAATCAGCGTACTGAGAGATAGAGCGTTGGTGGGGTATTGGTGCACGATAAGGTACATTGCCTGGAGACAATGATGCAGCAGGGAGTGACCTGAGCATCTGGCCTATACTAGGTGCACTGAAAAAGGCCAGACGGACATATAATTAGAGTGCAACTGATACCATTAGTACTGGGACTCTTCACTTGTTGTTGAAGATGAGGACGGAAAGATTGGACTAGATAGACAGTAGACAGACTGGTGGATAAATGAGATTAGACAGGATAGCAGACAGAATGATGGATAGATGGGACTAGATAGACAAGTGGACAGACTGGTGGATAGATGGGACTAGATAGACAAGTGGACAGACTGGTGGATAGATGGGACTAGATAGACAAGTGGACAGACTGGTGGATAGATGGGACTAGATAGACAAGTGGACAAACTGGGGGATAGATGGGACTAGATAGACAAGTGGACAGACTGGTGGATAGATGGGACTAGATAGACAAGTGGACAGACTGGGGGAAAGATGGGACTAGATAGACAAGTGGACAAACTGGGGGATAGATGGGACTAGATAGACAAGTGGACAGACTGGTGGATAGATGGGACTAGATAGACAAGTGGACAGACTGGGGGATAGATGGGACTAGATAGACAAGTGGACAGACTGGGGGATAGATGGGACTAGATAGACAAGTGGACAGACTGGTGGATAGATGGTGGACAGACTGGTGGATAGATGGGACTAGATAGACAAGTGGACAGACTGGGGGATAGATGGGACTAGATAGACAAGTGGACAGACTGGTGGATAGATGGGACTAGATAGACAAGTTTGTAGACTGGGGGATAGATGGGACTAGATAGACAAGTGGACCCCCTCTGCTGTGTGTCCACCGTGATGAGGTAGAGGGGCTTGCGCGTCCCAATGACCCCAAGAGCTATGCCGACGGTAGCACAGCTACTGGTAGGGTCACCCATGTTGGACAGGTCAAGGGAGAGGGACCAGACGAAGAGACACACAAACCTGCTGCCTTGTAGGTAGACTGGGGACAGTCAAAGGCAGGGAAAGCACCCCGAATACATGCTTGTCGAAATCGGATGTACTGAGCCACAGGTTTGACAAAGCAGTGCAACGTAAAACCTGCTGCCTTGTAGGTAGACTGGGGACAGTCAAAGGCTAGGGAAAGCATCCCGAATAAATGCTTGTCGAAATCGGTTGCACTGAGCCACAGGTTTGACAAAGCAGTGCAACGTAAAACCTGCTGCCTTGTAGGTAGACTGGGGACAGTCAAAGGCTAGGGAAAGCATCCCGAATAAATGCTTGTCGAAATCGGATGTACTGAGCCACAGGCTTGACAAAGCAGTGCAACGTAACTTAATTCATGATTCATGATTTATGGTGCTAATCCCGTGAAGTCCCATCAGGCGGCGATAGTACCGGGCCCCCTGCCTCGAGGGGGTCCACCCATGACTACTGGTGGTCACCTTCCCCTGTGCTGTGGAGTCAAGGCACAGAGGAGTAGGTTAAGAGCTATTGACCAAATACCCCGGACACTCAACATACTACAGTGGAATGCCGAAGGAGTTTACAAGAAGAAAGACTCCCTAACACAGCGTCTTCATAAAGATAGAATAGATTTGGCATGCATTCAAGAGACACACCTCAACGCCAATCACAAATTCTCAGTCAGAGGATATCAGGCCACACGTTTCGACCGCGAAGGACACAAAGGAGGAGTTCTACTACTTACACGAAATACAATACCTTGCAGCGAAGTATCTGTGACCTCTGACAACCAAACGGAAATTATAGGTGTTGATATAATGATAAAGGACGTGAAAATAAGAATCTACAATCTGTATAGCCCAGCAGATAAGGACCTTACACTCTCAAACATGAAAATAACTGACACAAACTGCATTATTGTCGGAGACTTTAATAGCCGTTCAGAAAGATGGGGATACCCAGATACTGACAAAAGAGGAGATGAATTGGAGGACTGGGAAATAGACTCAAATCTCCATCTACTCAACAAAGCGGATGACACACCGAGCTTCTACTCCAGAAGATGGCTTACCACTTCTACTCCAGACTTAGCTTTCTGCACAGGAGACATCCTCCACAAAATCGATCGCCATGTGCTGGACCAATTAGCAGGTAGTGACCACAGACCAATCAAGCTTGTAATGAATATGGAGTATGTTCCACAGGAGCAAAAGCCCTTGCCCCGCTGGAATTACAAACGAGCAGATTGGGACAGATTTGCCATACTAACAGACAAATATTGTGAAAACATAAATACACGATATGGCAACATAAAGCAAATGGTGGAAAGTCTAAACAGAGCGATAATACAGGCAGCCACTGAGTCCATCCCAAGAGGAACGAGGAAAAATTACAAACCATACTGGACTGAAGAACTACAAAGTTTGGAGGACAAAGTTGAAGATGCCAGGAAGACAGCAGAGAGAGAACAAACAATTGAAGCGAACATCTCTCTCAAAGCCATCTCAGCAAAATATAAAAGAACAGTAAATCAAACAACAAGAGATTGTTGGAGGGAAAAAACAGAAAACCTGAATTTTGACAGGGATGGAAACAAACTATGGAAACTAGTGAAAGCCATGAACAATGAAGGACCTAGAAACAAACAAATAACAATTAAACAAGGAAATGCCTTGCTTACAGGAAAAAAGGCTGCAAATGCACTAATGGAACACTGCAAACGCAAACCACATTGATATTACAACCGAACAGAAGAAAGCAATCAAAGACAAACAGATACGTCATAGAAATACAGAGACAGCAGCAGAATATATGATGGCAAATCTAACAATGGAAGAAATGGAACAGGCAATGAATACCCTAAAAAAAAGAAGAAATCACCAGGAAAGGATGGAATCACAAATGAAATGCTAATAGGACTAGGCACCAAGGCAAAGAAGAAACTACTAGCAGTCCGAAATAACAGCTGGAAGAGAGGAATAGTCCCACAGGCATGGAAGGAAGCTATACTAATACCAGTCCCAAAGAAAGGAAAAGACCTGGAAGAACCAAATGGCTATCGACCTATCAGTCTACTTAGCTGTGTAGGAAAATTAATGGAACGCATTATCAATGGCAGGCTAACATGGCATCTGGAAGAAAACAAACTCTTAACACCACACCAAGCAGGATACAGAAAGTACAGATCCACTGAAGATCAAATAACTTATATAGATCAGGAAATAGAGGATGCCTTCCAAGAGAAAAAGCACACACTAGCAGTCTGGATAGATTTAGAAAAAGCATTTGATAAAGTATGGAAGGAAGGACTGAAAGTAAAACTGCAAAAAATGCATGTTTGTGGAAAAATGTATAAATGGATCAGCCACTACCTTGAGAACAGAACTGCCAGGACAAAAGTACAAGGACAAACAAGCAAAATGATGCTGTTGGAGCAAGGTGTCCCCCAAGGAGGAGTTCTTTCACCAACATTATTCCTAGCATATATAAATGACATCACAGAAAATTTTCCAGCCAGAGTACACACATCCTCCTTTGCAGATGACCTAGCCATATGGACATCTGAAGAATATATTAGTACAGCTAACAGCAGAATACAGCAAGCCTTATTAGCGCTAGAGGACTGGTCAAAATCATGGCTAGTGAAGATAAGTGAGGAGAAAACAACATGCACAGTGTTCTCCCTCTCAAATAAAACTCAGTAACCTAAGCTGGTATTGAATGGAAAAATATTGCGCCATGAAGAAAATCCAAACTATCTAGGAGTCACCTTTGATCGTCGCCTGACATGGAAGACACTGGTTGAGAAAAATCGAACAAGAACAAAGCAGAGAATGGCAATCATGAAAAAGCTTGCTGGTACAACGTGGGGAGCAGATGAGAAAGTTCTCAAGAAGTTATATACTGGACGGGTGAGGCCAGTACTGGAATATGGCATTGCAGCTTGGGCAACAGCAGCTAAGTCAAACTTTAACAAAATAAGTCCAAAACCAAGGAATGCGAATCATAACTGGAAGCCTGAAGACAACGCCTATTAATGAACTAGAAAAGATCACTTGTTTACAACCAATGCAGGACAGAAGAGATAGCAGAGCCCAGCAACAAGCAGAAAAATTTAGAAGATTGACAGACCATCCTATGTATAACAGGTTTAATGGTTTTGGAAAAGAAAGACTGAAGCGTAGCAACTTTGTAGAAACTGCAAAACGAAAGATTAGGGCAGATCCTATACTTAACATATCAACAGTCACAGCTTGGAGACAGCAGCAACTGCCTGAGATGATAGAAAACATTCCTGGTATTGAGAAAAAGAACACTCAGAATGAAACCGATAGAAGAAAAATAACCCTCAACTACATAAAAGAATATTACCCAAGCAGCAATTGGACCCATGCATATACAGATGGATCAGCCAAAGATTCAATTAAAAATGGAGGAGGAGGAATTCTCCTTAATTTAAAAAATGGAGTGATAAAAACACAGTCAGTGGCAACTGGAAAATTTTCAAGTAACTTCAAAGCGGAGGTAGAGGCTTTGAAAACTGCAGCAGAAATGCTCTTGATGGAGGAAAATAAAGAGAAGCAAATAGCTATCTTCACAGATGCAAAGTCAGCTGTCTCAATACTGAAGAGCAAAAACAGCACAGAACTAGCTGACCTAAAAGAGCAGCACTCCATGGTCTATGTCAGAAATCCAAAAAAGTTGTAATACAGTGGATCCCATCACATTGCAGTATACCTGGAAATGAAGAGGCTGACAGACTAGCAAAAGAGGGTGGACGATTACCACAGCCTGACATAGACATAACCTATAATGAGGCAAAAAGGTTTATAAAAAGCACTTATAGAACCAAATGGGAATCAGAGCATCCAGGCCACCAGAAGGATGATGCATATTACAAACTCGACCGAAGAGAACAAGTAGCAATCTTCAGACTCCGCACAGGACATAACAGGCTGAAACACCACTTGTTCAATAAACTAAAGATAGGAGATACCGATGTATGTAATTGTGGAACTGGTAAAATGACAGCTAAACATTTGCTGCAGGAGTGCCCAATATATGCGGAACAAAGAAAGATATTTTGGCCCACGCCTGCTTCATTTGAGGACAAGTGTCACAAAATAGACCACCGTGATTAACCGGTGATGACAATAAAAGGCGTTCGGATTAACGACATGTTCGAGGCCACCGGTTGTTTCAACAAATACAGAACAAACAGTCTAGATTGCAGCTGCACGTGTTTACATCTGGTGGGCGATATAGGAACATTCGGTGGTGAGTGAGATGAATCTATACACCACTTTGACAGTTCATAAACAGTCAGAGTCAAGCGGAAGTGGCCAATAGGGAGAAAACCGTCCGTCTGTCATTGAGAGTTTCCGGACATCAAGCGAAATGGCGGCTGTGATTGTCACCACTCGACAGAAGATTGGCGGCTTGTTGTGGAAGCCCGTTGTTGGGAGCATACAGGAACTCGCTAGCTTGTTTTGGGAGTCAAAACAAGTGATGACAACTCTGACATTGATGGAGCCAGGGAAGATAGATTCCTGACAAGGGATGATCTGCCCATAATAACACCTGTGTGGACATAAAGAATAACGTCACGTGACCAATTTTAGGCGTTTGCAAAAAAACCTGATTTGGGGACAATTAGTGTTGACCAAAATATGGATTAGGATTGACATGTTTTGTTGGAGAGCTCTACAGTGTTAGATTAATTAAAATTAACTAGCATGTGTCGTTATGGCAAAGTGTAGCAGCCATCCAGGAATGAGGCGGGTTTGCCTAAGGTAGAACATATTATCTAATTAGTTCTAATTAATATAGGCAGTAACCTTGTTAAAACTAGAGTGTGATGATTATCACTGTTAGTTGAAAACTAAATAGAGTAGTGTAGTGTTGTTAAGCTCTACTAGTTGAGAATTGAGTAATGGGGGATAATTGGGATCTTCCAGTGGGTGCTCCCTGGTTGGGGGGGGGGGGGGAGGGGTTCCGCACGCTGTTTGTTGTTGTTTTTTTTTTTCTTGTTTTGGCCTGATGAAAACCTATGTGTTCAGTTCATCTGTCCCTGACAGAGTTAGGTTCACTGTATTTTTCTGAGCGAGGCCGATGGCCACGATCATCTAATAGAGATCAGTGACGGGGAGGCTATCACCAGTTGTGTTATATTTTACAGGTTCCCTCTGGTCGGGATGAAGAACACAGAATCATTGAAAAATCCGATCCCGGATAACTTTTTGGCGCCGGAAGATTGGCCGGCAACTTTCTCAACGAGCCTATGCTAGAGGAAGATGATAAACATTGCTCGGTGGAGCTGAATGATATAAGTATCCTACCTGAGTTCATACCATTCGTTAAAACACCTGTAGTGATGGATGTTCAGTCCACTTATTACTAGATCAGTAGGAACTGAGGTTCACATTCGATGAAACCAAACATTGAAGTGTAGTTGTTCCACGTATCAAGGAAATCATAACTTTCAGACTATATCTAGAAAATGAAGAACTCTATTTAAGTCTAGATACAATGACTGTTTAGGAGTGAAAATTATAGAACATTTCGCAAGAAAGATAAACGTCATGTTCATAGGACAGTGTTCCATGATTTTTTCACTGCGCAGGAATTATGAAGTCTGAGTTTCTATAAACTAATAGGAACAGTTGTGTTAGGAACAACAATAGTATCGTTCACGGATTATATATTAGAATGGGAATCAGATCTCATGGTCATCAGAGCTCCTGGAGGAGGACAGGTCTGGAGGGAAGGACACGACTTCGGTGAGGTCTATTGTGCTGATTCTTGTGATGTCGTGTAATCCTTGCCATGATGAGTGGACTCTGATCATGAACTCTGTGGTCTGACCAATACATTTACATTAGAATACACGACACACATTTTCTTCACATACACGTCTCATATACGTTACAAATTTCTTTTAATAAATTAATCTTTATTAATTTTTAGAAGCAAGAGTTGTTGAGTATGTTGCGTTGGGGAAGTACGAGAGGGGGCATAGTGCGACAGTGAGAGAGAGAGAGAGAGAGAGAGAGAGAGAGAGAGAGAGGAAAGGGTGTCCACGGGCTGATGGAGTGTGTTGGACGGAAGCTGGTGGATTCTCCAGGTTATTAGAAATGGGGTAAAATATAATGTGGGTGTTGATTCTCCTCACTCCAGGGACGACTCTTTAAAGGAAGACACGACAACAAGCTCTATGGAGATATCAACAAGCTCAAGTTGACTGCAGCTTACTTTAACTACATTCAGGTTGACATCTAAAGGTGCATGAAGATGTATTTAGACTGCCACACTTCATACCACAGGTATGTCGGTTACAAAAGCGTCCCAGAGGCATTAAATGGAATATTGCTTGGATAGAACATCCATTACATGGAAAGTCCCAATCAAAAGCTCACTGTGTGGGCTTCGTAAATGGTGGGAAAAGTGTCCCAGTGACACGAAATGGAATATTGCTTGGATAGCAAACCCATTATGTGGAAAGTCTTAATCGAAAGCTCACTGTGTGGATGTCATCTGCAGACTGCATTCTTCTGGTTTCCGGAGGAACAGCCTATGGTGAAAGGAAGGCCCAATATACGGAAGTGAGGCTAAGCAGCCATGTGCAGGACGTGACGATTCCTTGGGTGAGCCCAGTGTCACGAGCTCGCCATGAGTTAACCAGATAATAATACCGACGTTTGCTTGGCGTATATTTTCTAGGCCACAACAGTCGTACTAACAGAGTAAACACAGCCCAGGTTACATTGTGTCAGCCCATATACACATTTGGTGGTGGGTGAGAATGAGTGGACAAACCGGAATTGGCAGCGAGAGACAGGAAACAGTACATCTGTCAAGTCTTGTTTCCGGAACATCGAGAAGATTGACAGCGTGTTGGGAAAAACTCTTTGTTGGAACTGTACAGTAACTCTCTAGATTGTTTTGGATGTCACAACCAGTGATGACAAATCTAACATTCATGGAGCCAGGGAGGATGGATCCCTGACAGGAGATGATCTGCCACTGTGCCACCTGTGTGGGGGCATAAAGGAGAACGTCACGTGGCCAACTTTGGTAGTTTGCCATATAAACCCGAGTTGGGATCAACTAGGGGGGAGTTGACCAAGAACCGTGGATTATGATGGACGTGTTTGTGGGAGAGCTCTACAGTGTTAGATTAATTTAAGATTAACTAGCATGTGCCGTTATGGCAAAGTGTAGTAGCCATCCCGGGAATGAGGCGGTTTTTACATAAGGTAGTCAATATAGTCTATTAGTTCTAATTAATATAGACTGTAGCCGTGTTAAACTATAGTGTGATGATTAGCACTGTTAGTGGAAACTAGTTAGAGTAAGAATAGTGATATTAACTCTGCTAGTCAAGAATAGATTAGTGAAGTGTTGATAGCTTTACTAATTGAGTAATGAGGGATAATTGGGATCTTCCCGTAGGTGTCCCTGGTGGGCGGGGTTCCGCATTCTGTTTGCTGATTTTTCCTTTGTCATAGCCTGATTCGGCTCTAGGTGGGTAGCTAATCTGCTCTATGACTAAGTCTAGTTAGCTAAAGATCATTAAGCAAGGTGATAGGCTTACACTCAGCCGAAAGGATCAGTGACTAGTACTATCACCAGATGTGTTGTTTCTATCCTAGGTTCCCTACCAGATCCAAGGAAACTCTACAAGTTTTGGGAAAGAATTAAAAAACCCATTCTGAAGAACACCAGTTCAAGAGTCAATAAAGTTGCATACAGAAACATAACTTACGCTAGAAGGAAATTGATTCATCAAAGAGAGTGATGCATATTGATGCACCACACAGCATTAGACAGTAGTAACGAACCGAGAACCGGCTAAGAGTACCTAGTGTTAGTACAGCAACAATTAACATTAGAAATTAGCACTTATGGACTGAATGGTTCGATGTGCAACGAGGATGATCTGTCGACTAACTAACTAACTAACTAACTGCGTACACACTGCAAAAGACTTGTGCAGTTTGTTTAGGAACATTAGGAACGGACATTGTGTAGAGTGCAACCGGTCCCTGATTAACTCTTAATACCACCGGTGTCTATTTCGGATGTTCATGAAATTGGATTACCAGAGTCTACAGAGGCAAAGCATTATCCGGCAAGATGGTTCCGGCAACGGGTGAGACGTACTTGTTCTGACGTAACGTGCTGTGGTCTATCTTTGCTGTGATCAGCTGACTGAGTTGATGTCTGAGAGACAGAGTCTACACACTTTATAGAACACGTCACACATTTTCTTCGCATACACGTCTCATACACGTTACACTTTTATTTTAATAAATTAATCTTTATTAATTTCTAGAAGCAAGAGTTGTTGAGTATGTTGCGTTGGGGAAGTATGAGAAGGGGGCATAGTACGACAGTGTGAGAGTGATAGGAAAAGGTGTCCATAGGCTGATGGAGTGTGTTGGACGGAAGCGGGTGGATTCTCCAGAATATTGAGGGGGAAAAAAATAATATTATAATGTGGGTGTCGGATCTCCTCACTCCAGGGACGACACTTTAAAGGAGGACACGACATTATTGGGGACTCGTAAACGTGATCTTTGGACAGCGGGATCTCTCGTAAACGTGATCTTTGGACAGCGGGATCTCCCGTAAACGGAATCCTTGGACAGCGAGATCTCCTGCAAGCAGGAACGTTTGACAGGGGGATCTTCTGACAACGGGGTCTTTTGACACGGGATCCTTAGTTATAAGAGGGAGATATCATTTTGGAGAATCCAGCTAGAGTGAATGTGGATAGGGGTTAGGACTAATATCTTACCTGTTCACACGTCACACGTCTGCATAGGTCTGTGGTCCTGATTCTACTCTTGTCACTGAGTGAATGTGCTGTGTGTGGTAATATCTAGATTTATATTAATTGTTCATATATCGGTATAGTAATTTGTAGTTATATTGTACTCGACCTGCTAGCTTACCTCTCTGTATAATGGCCACCCCTAAACTTACCACGTTAGAATTAAGGGCAAAGGGGGAAGACATGAGACTGTCGGGGTCTGCTCTAACGGATTACATACAGGAAGTGGAGAGAGAGTATCGTCAAGCAGAAAGGGATGATCGAAAGGCCGAGTTGGAATTGAGAAGGATGGAATTGGAAGCTGAGCAAGCAACTCAGAAATTGGAAGCTGAGCAAGCAGCTAGGAAATTGGAAGCTGAGCAAGCAGCTAGGAAATTTGAAGCTGAACAAGCAGCTAGGAAATTAGAAGCTGAACAAGAAGCACAGAAAAGGGAGCACGAGTACCGGATGCGGGAACTCGAGCTCAAGAGTCAATCTAATGGAGAAACTGAGGGAGCAGTTGGAGGTTCCTCCATCCCAGGATCAACACCAGTAGGTGGACATGGGTACCACGCCATGAAGTTTCCTTTGGCGGTCTACGAGGAGGACAAAGAGAAGATTGACCAGTATCTTCAACGCTTCGAGGCTATGTCAGTTGCTATGGGTCTGGAGCGTAACAAATGGAATCTTAAGCTATCCCAGGGATTACGCGGGACCGGTTACGAGGTTTATTCTCGCCTGCCACCAGGACATGAGAACAATTATGATGAGTTAAAGACGGCTCTGCTGAAACGATTCGAGGTTACGTCACATACCTACCGGAAAAAATTTCGAGCAGCGAAACGAGAACCGGGAGAGTTGTTTGCTGCCTACAGTTTGCGTCTTAAATCTTATCTCCATAAGTGGATGGATTTGGCTGGGTTCGCACATGACTATGAGAGTCTGGAAGAGCTCATGGTGGTCGACCAGCTGAAGAAGCAAATGTCTAAACCTCTCAGGACGTTCCTGGGAGAACAAGGAGCGGAACGTATTGACCTCGTGAATAAATTAGCAGAACGATTCGTCGAGGTACATGGGGAGGCAGGGGAGAACCTTTCCACCAACTCCAAAAGTCAAGAGAAACATGACAAGAAGAAAGCCAAAAACTCAGGAACAAAAAAGTGGGAACCTTATGGGCAAAAATCAGAGGATAGTTCAGAGAAGAAGAAGGAGGGAAGCAAGAGCACTTCAAGCTCTACACCAAAACGACCATGGTCGGAGAAGTGGTGTTCAATTTGTAAGTCACCCTCTCACAATACGAGGGACTGCAAATCGAAGGCTAAGAACCCTCACTTCGCAGCATGTCAAGTGACTTCCAAGGAGGTTGTCACGGAAAATGCCAAGGTCAACAGGGAAGCTCGACACCAGGAGAGCTCATTCAAGTCCGACAATAGAAAATCTAGGACAGGGAAATGGTGCAACCAAGGTTAGTCGAATACGCACAATGCTATTGACTGCAGGGGAAAGTCAGGAGACACTCAATTCGTCGTGTGCCCCGGGAAACCTAAGGTGGAGCCCACCGAACAGGTCGAGGCCGAGGAAGAGACTCCAGACCAGGAAAAACCACCTGTAGTGGAATTGGTAGATGTTAACGGTCGTCAAGTGGAGTGTTTATACGACACAGGACTGGACGGGGATGCCGTGATTTCTGCGGATCTGGTACATCCAGAACAATTCACAGGTGAAACATTGGACATACAGCCTGCACAGAAGAGTGCTGTAACCATGAAGTTGCCCATTGCTAATGTGGAGATTCGGTCAAGGTACGTCACCGGCACCATCAAGGCCGCTGTATTGACCGATCCCATTTTTCCAGTCATCCTAGGTTGCCGGTATGTCTTTCTGGGAATGCCCAGGGAGCCAATTCATATGGGAGCAATGCAGACTCGCTCTCAGACGAAACCGGAAGAGGCAGACGCAATTGTGACTAACCCAATGCCGGGGGAGCTACGAACTGCCCAGAGTGAGGATGATACTTTACGTCCTTGCTACAAAAAGCTGCAGAAAAGTGCTGATCCACCAGGACGGGGGCAGTACTACATGAAGAATAGGATACTCTACAGGAGAGCAGGAAGGGGAGACAACCTATACGGTCAGTTGGTCGTCCCGAAAGCTCATCGGTCCCAGATTCTTCATATGGGGCATACCATCTCCTTTAGTGGACACATGGGTATAGCCGCCACCATGCAGCGGATTTCCTGCCACTACTATTGGCCGGGAATGACAGATGATGTGCGTCGGTATGTGAAGTCCTGCCCTGAGTGCCAGAGGGTGGCACCGAAACACTGGACAGCACCGGTGGTGTTGGGTGAGATGCCCATCATGAACTCTCCTTTCGAGAGGGTAGCCATCGATATCGTGGGTCCACTTCCCAGGACTAGGAAGAGGAACATGTATATACTCACAATGGTGGATTGCTGTACAATGTGGGGTGAAGCCATACCGTTGACCACGATTGACTCGAAAAGAGTGGCGGACGCACTGATGGAGGCCTTTACCAGATTAGGCTTTCCGGATCAAATTCTGACGGACAATGGATCTCAGTTTTGTGGAAAACTCATGGAGGAGGTATTTAGGGTGTTTCACTCTAACCACATACATACCAGCCCTTACCACCCTCAAGCCAATGGACAAGTAGAGCGTTTCAACGGCACGTTGATGACAATGCTCAGGAAATTAGCGCGGGAAAAACCTGATAGGTGGGATGAATATATCCCAGCAGCACTCTTTGCCTATCGGGAAGTTCCTCATGGCTCAACAGGACTACCACCCGCTACGTTGCTGTTTGGTCGTCCAATCAAAGGACCGTTGGAAGCCATGTTGAGGAGTTGGACTGAAGAGGGGACGTCAGAAGAGGTGATCTCATCCTACAAATACGTGGAGGAACTGAAAGAAAAACTCCACAAGGGATGGACTCTGGCAAATCAAAACTTGAAAAAGGCCAGGAAAAGACATGCGGCTTACTACAACCGTAGGTCTAAAGAAAGATCTCTAGAGGTGGGAGATAAAGTCTTGTTGCTACTCCCAACGGGAAACAACAAACTGGAGATAGGTTGGCAAGGACCATTTCCCGTGGAAAGGGTGATATCCAGAACCAACTATCAGATCCGGATCCGGGGAAAGTCGAAGATTTTCCATATCAATCTCTTGCGGAAATACGAAGAGAGACCCGGAGACAAGGCAGCTCACCTCGTGGCAATGGCAGTTGCAGTGGAGACGGAAGTGGGAACCAGCGAGGGCAGGGAATATCCCTTGGTACACCAGGAAACCTATAGGGATGTGAAAGTGAACCCTGATCTGACCTCCCAGGAGAGGGAAAGGATAACCCAGGTTCTCAAGTCTCATAAGGAGATACTGACTGATAAACCAGGACGAACGAGGTTGGTTGAGTTCGAGATGACTTTGACCACACAGGAGCCTGTTCGCCAAAAGGTTTACCCAGTGCCATTCTCTAAAGAAAAGGCCCTGGAGGAGGAAATACACAAATTGCTGGAGGATGATGTGATTGCACCATCCACATCCCCATACAATGCGGGGGTAGTTTTGTTACGCAAACCAAGTGGAGAACACAGGTTGTGTATAGATTACCGACTTCTGAACAGTCACACACAATTTCAGGTGGAACCTTTGCCGAATCCAACTCAGTTATTCGCTAGGCTCCATAAGGCTCGGTACTTTTCAAAGGTGGATCTGAGTCGGGGGTACTATCAGATACCAGTCAAACCGGAGATTCGACCACTGTTAGCTTTCAGTACACCCAGGGGACACTACGAATTCAAGGTCATGCCCTTTGGACTCAGCAATGCACCTAGTGTGTTTACACGCATGATGAGGACTTTACTAGATCCGTTACAGGATCCGTCCATCATCTCATTCATGGATGATATTCTGATTTCCAGTGACAGCTTGGATGACCACTTACAATCCTGGGAGAGAGTGTTTAATAGGCTCAAGGAAGCAGGGCTTACTGCTCGTCCAACCAAGTGCATGATTGGTTACCAGACTCTGGAATTTCTAGGTCACACCATCACTCCAGGACACATTGTTCCAGAAGAGAAGAACCTGGAGAAAATCAGAAATGCACCAAGGCCAAAAACGAAGAAGGATGTGCGATCTTTTCTCTCGTTGTGTGGGTTCTACCACAAATTTATCCCACATTTCACTGAACTGGGAGCTCCGTTGATGGAAACCTTGAAAAAGGGATTCCCGGACCAAATCATTTGGACACCAGAATGTGAGAATGCCTATAGTCAGTTAAAGGAGGCCTTGGTCAGCAAACCTGTATTACAGCTCCCTGACCTTTCCAAACCATTTGTGTTGAGAACGGATGCAAGTGCGATTGGAATTGGAGCCGCTTTGTTACAGGAAGGAAAAGACGATGCTTCGGTTTTGAAACCTGTGGCATACGCAAGTAAGAAACTTCTACAGGCGGAGAGGAATTATTCAACCGTCGAGAGAGAGTGCTTGTCCCTCGTATGGGCAGTGCAAAAATTTCAGCCATATTTGTATGGAGTTAAGTTTCGGGTCCAGTCGGATCATCAGCCCCTGATGTTCCTGGCTACTTCTCAGAAGCTCAACGCCCGTTTGATGCGGTGGTCGTTGTTACTTCAACCATATAATTTCACAGTAGAGTACATTCCGGGGAAGGAGAATGTTGGAGCGGATTTCTTGTCAAGACACCCAGCTCCTGAAGAAGAGGAATGAATCATCTGGATTTAACTCATGGTGGAGAAGAGTGAGATGGACTACTCTCTTAAGAGGGGGCCTATGTCACGAGCTCGCCATGAGTTAACCAGATAATAATACCGACGTTTGCTTGGCGTATATTTTCTAGGCCACAACAGTCGTACTAACAGAGTAAACACAGCCCAGGTTACATTGTGTCAGCCCATATACACATTTGGTGGTGGGTGAGAATGAGTGGACAAACCGGAATTGGCAGCGAGAGACAGGAAACAGTACATCTGTCAAGTCTTGTTTCCGGAACATCGAGAAGATTGACAGCGTGTTGGGAAAAACTCTTTGTTGGAACTGTACAGTAACTCTCTAGATTGTTTTGGATGTCACAACCAGTGATGACAAATCTAACATTCATGGAGCCAGGGAGGATGGATCCCTGACAGGAGATGATCTGCCACTGTGCCACCTGTGTGGGGGTATAAAGGAGAACGTCACGTGGCCAACTTTGGTAGTTTGCCATATAAACCCGAGTTGGGATCAACTAGGGGGGAGTTGACCAAGAACCGTGGATTATGATGGACGTGTTTGTGGGAGAGCTCTACAGTGTTAGATTAATTTAAGATTAACTAGCATGTGCCGTTATGGCAAAGTGTAGTAGCCATCCCGGGAATGAGGCGGTTTTTACATAAGGTAGTCAATATAGTCTATTAGTTCTAATTAATATAGACTGTAGCCGTGTTAAACTATAGTGTGATGATTAGCACTGTTAGTGGAAACTAGTTAGAGTAAGAATAGTGATATTAACTCTGCTAGTCAAGAATAGATTAGTGAAGTGTTGATAGCTTTACTAATTGAGTAATGAGGGATAATTGGGATCTTCCCGTAGGTGTCCCTGGTGGGCGGGGTTCCGCATTCTGTTTGCTGATTTTTCCTTTGTCATAGCCTGATTCGGCTCTAGGTGGGTAGCTAATCTGCTCTATGACTAAGTCTAGTTAGCTAAAGATCATTAAGCAAGGTGATAGGCTTACACTCAGCCGAAAGGATCAGTGACTAGTACTATCACCAGATGTGTTGTTTCTATCCTAGGTTCCCTACCAGATCCAAGGAAACTCTACAAGTTTTGGGAAAGAATTAAAAAACCCATTCTGAAGAACACCAGTTCAAGAGTCAATAAAGTTGCATACAGAAACATAACTTACGCTAGAAGGAAATTGATTCATCAAAGAGAGTGATGCATATTGATGCACCACACAGCATTAGACAGTAGTAACGAACCGAGAACCGGCTAAGAGTACCTAGTGTTAGTACAGCAACAATTAACATTAGAAATTAGCACTTATGGACTGAATGGTTCGATGTGCAACGAGGATGATCTGTCGACTAACTAACTAACTAACTAACTGCGTACACACTGCAAAAGACTTGTGCAGTTTGTTTAGGAACATTAGGAACGGACATTGTGTAGAGTGCAACCGGTCCCTGATTAACTCTTAATACCACCGGTGTCTATTTCGGATGTTCATGAAATTGGATTACCAGAGTCTACAGAGGCAAAGCATTATCCGGCAAGATGGTTCCGGCAACGGGTGAGACGTACTTGTTCTGACGTAACGTGCTGTGGTCTATCTTTGCTGTGATCAGCTGACTGAGTTGATGTCTGAGAGACAGAGTCTACACACTTTATAGAACACGTCACACATTTTCTTCGCATACACGTCTCATACACGTTACACTTTTATTTTAATAAATTAATCTTTATTAATTTCTAGAAGCAAGAGTTGTTGAGTATGTTGCGTTGGGGAAGTATGAGAAGGGGGCATAGTACGACAGTGTGAGAGTGATAGGAAAAGGTGTCCATAGGCTGATGGAGTGTGTTGGACGGAAGCGGGTGGATTCTCCAGAATATTGAGGGGGGAAAAAAAATAATATTATAATGTGGGTGTCGGATCTCCTCACTCCAGGGACGACACTTTAAAGGAGGACACGACACCCAGTACCAGAGCGCTATGTGATGGCTCTGCAAGTTTGGAAGCCTCCTTGGATGGCGGGGAATGCCCATGGTCTGCCCCTGCCTTCCCTTGAGGGTTGACCAGGATGTCTTTGGCTGTTCTATATGGGCCAGCTAGGATGGGGGATAACACCACAACAGTGAGAGCCAAACGTCCTAAGAAACCCCCGGGAAGGTTAACCCGGTCAACAAATGCCCGCAGAAGTAGGATGTGTCGGCCTAACGGCGCAAGAATGCAGCTCTGCTGTAAACAGGCACAACGCAGTCACATCCACACACACAAAATCCGGATGAACGCAGAAGAAGACAAGTGGACAGACTGGTGGATAGATGGGACTAGACAGGCAGGGAGACACACAGATTGGGGGATAGATGGGACTAGATAGACAAGTGGTTAGACTGGGGGATAGATGGGACTAGACAGGCAGGGAGACACACAGACTGGGGGGATAGATGGGACTTGATAGACAAGTGGACAGACTGGGGGATAGATGGGACTAGACAGACAAGTGGACAGACTGGGGGATAGATGGGACTAGATAGACAAGTGGACAGACTGGGGGATAGATGGGACAAGATAGACAAGTGGACAGACTGGGGGATAGATGGGACTAGATAGACAAGTGGACAGACTGGTGGATAGATGGGACTAGACAGGCAAGGAGACACACAAACTGGGGGATAGATGGGACTAGATAGACAAGTGGACAGACTGGTGGATAGATGGGACTAGACAGGCAGGGAGCCACACAGACTGGGGGATAGACGGGACTAGATAGACAAGTCGACAGACTGGTGGATAGATGGGACTAGATAGACAAGTGGACAGACTGGTGGATAGATGGGACTAGATAGACAAGTGGACAGACTGGTGAATAGATGGGACTAGACAGGCAAGGAGACACACAAACTGGGAGATAGATGGGACTAGATAGATAAGTTGACAGACTGGTGGATAGATGGGACTATACAGGCAGGGAGACACACAGGCTGGGGGATAGATGGGACTAGATAGACAAGTGGACAGACTGGGGGATAGATGGGACTAGATAGACAAGTGAACAGACTGGTGGATAGATGGGACTAGACAGGCAGGGAGACACACAGACTGGTGGATAGATGGGGCTAGATAGACAAGTGGACAGACTGGTGGATAGATGGGACTAGACAGGCAGGGAGACACACAGACTTGGGGGATAGATGGGACTAGATAGACAAGTCGACAGACTGGGGGATAGATGGGACTAGATAGACAAGTGGACAGACTGGGGGATAGATGGGACTAGACAGGCAGGGAGACACACTGACTGGGGGGATAGATGGGACTAGAAAGACAAGTGGACAGACTGGGGGATAGATGGGACTAGATAGTCAAGTGGACAGACTGGGGGATAGATGGGACTAGATAGACAAGTGGACAGACTGGGGGATAGATGGGACTAGATAGACAAGAGGACAAACTGGGGGATAGATGGGACTAGACAGGCTGGGAGACACACAGACTGGTGGATAGATGGGACTAGATAGACAAGTGGACAGAATGGTGGATAGATGGGACTAGACAGGCTGGGAGACACACAGACTGGTGGATAGATGGGACTAGATAGACAAGTGGACAGACTGGTGGATAGATGGGACTAGATAGACAAGCAGACAGACTGGTGGATAGATGGGACTAGATAGACAAGTGGACAGACTGGTGGATAGATGTGACAAGATAGACAAGTGGACAGACTGATGGATATACGGGACTAGACAGACAGTAGACAGACTGGTGGATAGATGGGACTAGATAGTCAAGCAGACAGACAGACAGACAGACAGACAGACAGACAGACAGACAGACAGACAGACAGACAGACAGACAGACAGACAGACAGACAGACAGACAGACAGACGGACGGACGGACGGACGGACGGACGGACGGATAGAGTTAGATCGATGGGACCGAGTTAACAAAAAGAAAAAAAAACTTTAAAAGTAATTAAGAACAGGATGTGCAAGACGTCAGGTATTTAGTGCACTCCACGTCTAAACTTCTAACAAGAGCAAATGAAGCGACTTCAATCATTCTATTGATCCCATCACTGGAGATCATACACAGAAGACACATGACTGGTGAAAAAAAATAAAAAATAAATCACACAATGACAATGCACAATCAAGTGGAACATTCACAAAAACCACACTCATTCTGACAATATAAAAGGGAAGCAACTGACATGAGAGAAATTGAATCTGTCGACGCTTCAATCAATCAGGATTTGTCTTCCTTATCTAGAATTTCTGGCATCATTGTTCCGGTGTTGTAGATCGCGGTTGGCAATGTGCTTTTATGTGGCCAATGTATGGACGAATGATAGTTTGAAACTGATTTTAGTTAAACATCATCAATATCAAGTCAGCGTGGCCGAGAGGTTTAAGACGCCAGCGCTTAAACTTCCTTGCGCTGATGTTAGGGTACTGCGTTAATTCCACATACCGGTCGGTTGGAATTAAACGTTGACTTTTCGTTCAGTATTAGTTTAGTAGTATGCCATTGCCTACTGAATAACCGACGCCTCGTACCATCGAAATCAACGCAAAGCGGACTGCTGCCAAATCGTAAGCAGCTAACTTAGAACCCTCGACTCGGTCTGACGAGGAATGATGAAACTGCATGCCTCGCTATCATCTGATTAATGGCAGGCGTTTAGAAAGCAATGGCAAACTACTGAACGTAAAATTAATTAAAACATCAAACCGAGGTTTGGTCGCAACGTCCTGCAAAGGACTTGTAAATTGTTTACAATAATCACCATCATCAAGTGCCTTGCCGGCTGTCGTTGGCGATCATGCCTCTCCACATCTTGCCACCTCTGACAGTTTGTATCAATTACAGTGCCGATATCTTTCCGTGCCATGACACAAGACGGCCCAGAATGTTCTCCCGCTGTTTTCCTCTATCTCTCTTTCTACAGATCTTTCCAGTTGCCACAACATGTTCACGTTTTTCTGTTGTCTTGATCTGGCCACACAAGTACAAGCAATACATAGATAACATATCACGACTGCCTGTTTATGATATATGTTTGTTAGCCGCTGTCAGAACATTTAAGATGACTTATTTTGGCTTTCTAATGAATTTTCAGCATTATTCTGTAAAAGTCACGCTTTTCAGGCCTCAAGGAATGGTTTTGGGTGTTTACTAATTGTCCAGAATTCACAGCCGTATGTTAAATCATTCTGTGCTGAAGGATAATATACCGCTAAATGTGACCTCCCATTTGAACAGAAGGATTATATATCGCTATAACTGAGACATCATGTTATTTATTTTGTTTCATGGTTTCTTCCACAATTTAAACGTTCAGTTAATGAAAATGTAAATTATACTTCTTGCTCATTTGAATGTGTACATGTTTGGTCCACACCTAGGGTGTGTTTGGTACTGAATCAATTAACTGGATCATTCAGTAGTTACGTCGATTTCCTCTACAAGTATGCTATGTTAATTTGACCTATGCCGCATGCCGCATTAACTGTACCATTTAGTTGTTAACCAAATGGACAGTGCCATTAAATGTATACCTTAGCTTAAAGATGGTAATGACTGGGCCCATTAGTCTGTCCAGAAATGAATGCCGTCGTTCACAATCAATTATTTTGAAAACTGTCTGTTGCATCGTTATGAAATTTTTCCTGCCGTCTTATATTTACCCCCACCCAAGGAATATGTCTTTGATAGGTCCAAAAGCAACTAAATCATCGAAAGCAGCGACATTTCTTTGATGTTTTGGCGAAACTGTAGTGAATTCATGCTAACAAACTAGTCTTACAGTAAAGCACGTCATTTCGGTTAACGACACAAGTACAAGGCGTAGCCAGATTCGTATGGGAGTGGGTGCAATAAAAAAAAGTAGCTTAAAACTCGACAGGGTCGACTGCATTGCACCTGGTTTTTTTTTTTTAAATCCCATATGGCTCAGCTGCAGAAGATGTCGGATCAGCAAAGCAATGCTCTAACTGTCCGCCAGTCGGAGCTTCGATCCTAGACCAGTTGCCAAACAAGGCTTAGGGCCTGATCTGCCCTGACATGACATTTAGTCTTTAGGTTGCATGTCCTCGCACTAGGATAAGGCTTGTACCCTTCCAATTGCGCTCCTCCGCCCGAAGCCGTTGGCACAAAATATATAAAACAATGGTATTGTGTACTCCTGTTCCAGCATTTCGCCCGGCGTGTGTTACATGAGGTCTACAGGTGAAATAAGGAGAGCAAAACTTTGTCTGCCGTCAATGTGCATGCAGTCAAAGGCGAATAGGACGGGTTGGTGTGAGGCTGGCTCCTTCATACCGTAGAGAAAACATTAGCCATCGTACAGGAGGAGGAGGAGGAGGAGAAGAAGGAAGAGAATGAGGAGAAGGAGGAGAAGAAGGAGGAGAAGAAGAAGAAGAAGAAGAAGAAGAAGAAGAAGAAGAAGAAGAAGAAGAAGAAGAAGAAGAAGAAGAAGAAGAAGAAGAAGAAGAAGAAGAAGAAGAAGAAGAAGAAGAAGAAGAAGAAGAAGAAGAAGAAGAAGAAGAAGAAGACATGTCCATGTTCATTGGCCTGTTGCATTTCTCGCTTCAACTGCCCAGGAGACAAAATGCCCGATGACAAATGCGCTGCAGCAATTGCAGGCCCTCCTGCACATACGACGCTTCAACAGTCGCGGAAGTGAGGCAACAAATCAATACTCACCACGAGAATGCGAGTACCCACAACTGCAAGCCTGACTCACCCCCTCTTCTTCCCACCTCACGTGTTTGATTCATCGTGTAATCCCCTGTCTCCCTCACTTGATATTCATTTACTTACTTTGCCAAGAAGCACATTCAGTCAATCCTCAGTTGGCCAGCTTGTTCGGCCAGTGTCTTTTGAGAGGCATCGTGTGAGTTTGTGTTTCTGGACTTGCTAGAAATAGATAATGCATCGACGTGAAGTTTGCACAATATTATTGTCATATCATTTGTTATATATCAACGAGTCGTGGTATAGTAGTTAGTGCCATATCCTACCAAAACATTGGTTCAGGTTTGAATCTTCAGAAGAGGCAGGATTTTTCCAGGATCAGTTGAGGCTCTGGTGTGGACCCAGTTTCATGAAATGGGTAAGAGTTAAGATAAAGGTGGTTCTACTGCAGTTTTACCCGCTGGAATGTGACGTGTTAAGTCTTCATATATTCTAAGCCACGACATATGAGGACAGGTCTCCAGTTCCTTTCCTCGTCGCTTTTTCCTTCTCAAACATTTCCTGAACATTGTCCAGTAAGTATTTTGTGTTTGCGTTCACTCGCTTTCACAACACGTGTAGTAAATACACCCGCTGCTACTTCTAGTCCACTGGACAGAATTTTACTCGTGGATTAGCTTCACTTGTTAACAGTGTCCTTCGCCATCAAGCGAACCCACTCCGACTTCTGAGGTACTTGCAAGTTACGTCCCCAAGTCAAGGACGAGAAGTCAAAATTTGAGTCCACTTGTTAAAACCGGACTATTGTTATGTTAGGCAACCATTGTGTCACTACGGTTCCGTGAAATGAATACATAATAATTTTCAGAATTGTCATCAAAGGAAAGGCGGTATGAAAAAGAACTGATCATCTCATCTTGTTACGCGTAGCTCAGCATGACCGAGTGTATAAGAACGCGTGTTCTTAAACATCCGGTGTGCTGATGCCGAGGTAAGGGGATAAACCCCTATACCGGACTGCTGGACTGAAATGTTGACCTATCGTCCTTGACTTGGGGACGTTAATTACAAGTACCTCTGAAGTCGGAGTGCGTTCGCCTGATAGCGAGGGACACTGTTAATAAGGAAAGCTAATCCACGCGCAAATATTCAGTCCAGCACTACTAGAAGTAGTGTGTACGGACAATGCTTGGGTTCAAAGCGAGCGAGCACCAAAAAAAAACAATCATATGACACCGTAATTGAGTATATCCGGCCCACAGCGGGCAGTATCAGTGACGGGACTGTCCAGTTTGTTGATCAAACAGACTTGGGCTGGGGTGCTGTAGAAGCTATTGTGCTGGGTTGTTGACTGCAGTGGTCTGGGTTTGATCCTCACCTTCGTGATCGAATACAGCCCTGGGATGACGCCGGAAACAGGTCCTGGGTTCTCTAGCATGGGGTGTTGGTCATATTGGGCGCGGGGGTGTGGTGGGGGTGTGGAGGGGGGTGGCTGGTCTAGTTCCTCTACAAGTCGTGACCAGTTGTTTGTGTGTGTGTGTGCGAGCGCGCGTGCGTGTGTGTGTGTGTGTGGAGTTAGACTGGTCCCTCTACAGAATCAAGCCGTGACCAAGCACACTGGGGCGAATGTGTGTGTAGGAGTGTGTTTGTAAATCTGTCTTAGAGGCACAACGCAACGAACTACTGGTAGTATCCAGTTTGCGCAGTATCCAGTTTGCGTAGTATCCAGTTTGCGTAGTATCCAGTTGCGTTGTATTCAGTTAGCATATTATCCAGTTTGTGTAGCATCCAGTTTGTGTAGCATCCAGTTTGTGTAGCATCCAGTTTGTGTAGCATCCAGTTTGTGTAGCATCCAGTTTGTGAGACTGGCTCCACCTCACGGCCATGCTGTTCATGTTAGTGGCACATCCTTTGCAGGACGTCGCAGTCAATCACAGCATTTGTGGATGTTCGTGATTTACTAGGCAAGCTTATGTTCTGTAGTTTATCATTGCTTTATGAACGACCGATGTTTATACCACTGTATGAAAACAGTAGTCTCCCATTGCTTTATGAACGACCGATGTTTATGCCACTGTATGAAAACAGTAGTCTACCATTGATTTATGAACGACCGACTTTTATACCACCGTATGAAAACAGTAGCCTGCTTCCAAACCGCCCGCAGCTGGTTTCGAACGCGGTATGCTGGATTGCAAATCGCGCCCGTAACACTTCCGCCACAGTGTCGGCCGTACTGGCGGGAACAAACCCATCTCTGTTTCTATCTACCATCGAACCCAAGAGCTCGGTGTTAGCAGACATTAACACTACCCACTACACCAGCTGGGTTTCCTTGGTGGATGTAAAGGTCCATAACTTCTCACCCGTGTGTGAATATTTGTCGTGGAATCATCCGTTATTTGCAGATGAGTGTGAGGTTTACATTAGCCTTATAGTGCATTAGCTGATCAATAGGTATATACAGACGGAGGGGGGGGGGGAATACAGGGAAGGGTGGCAGGTCATTGAACACTGGGATGTGAGGAGGGCATGCCAGCACACGTCCTAGACATCTCTTCATAGACTCATACTGAAAGACATACAGGAGGAGTAGGAGATGATGAGGAGAAGTACTAGTAGTGGTGGAGAAGCAGTAGCATTAGCATCAGCAGGAAGAGGAGAAAAAGAAGAAGAAGAAGAAGAAGAAGAAGAAGAAGAAGAAGAAGAAGAAGAAGAAGAAGAAGAAGAAGAAGAAGAAGAAGAAGAAGAAGAAGAAGAAGAAGAAGCGAGAGTAATATGAATAACCCCTTCTGACGCGTCTCCACCTTGTCGTGGTAGAGGGGCTTGCGAGTTCCAATGACCCCAAAGAGCTATGCCGACGGTAGCAAAGCTACATGTCGGACAGGTCATGGGATAGGAACCAGACCAAGAGACACACACCTGCTTCCTTGCAGGTAGACTGGGGACAGGCAGTTAAAAGCTAGGAATAAGCAAATCAATTGCACTCAAAGTCCGAATCAGGCGCACGATTCCACTATATTCTTGGTCCAGACACTTATTCTACGACTCTCAGCTGAGGGGTATGGATGAAAGCCTTTAGTAAATATCCCCCGGATGTGAAGACCGGACCGATACTCACCCACTGCTAAATGGAGGTAAGATGCTGAGCCTGCTAGATTCTTGGTCCAGACACTTGTTCTAGGGCTCTCAGCTGTGGGATATGAAGGATCCCCCGGATGAGAGGGCCTGGTCATTACTCACTCTCTGCTGCATGGAGGTCAGATGCTGAGCCGGCAGCACGTGCAGCCTACCTCGTGAGCGTTATTAAAGGTAGAAACGATGCGCCCCAGTCCATACAATAGTTACGATGCAAGTCGGTATTTAAAGTTATTGAGTAAGCGTAGTCAACGGTGGATGTCGTCTCATTAACACGAAATGGAACGCTTGGCTAGCGAATCCATTACGTGGAAGTCCGAAGCGAAAGCTTGCTGAGTGGATGTCGTCTGCAGACTGACCGTTCATGGTTTTCGTGGGGAGCGGCCAGTGGCGAACGAAATACCCAATACATAGAAGTGAGGAATTAAAGCAACCATGAGCAGGACGTGGCGATTTCTTGGGCGAGCCCGGTACCAGAGCGCTATGAATCGGCACTGCAATTATCGAAGTCTCCGTGTATTACGGTAAATGCTCATGGACTGCCCCTGCCTTCCCTTGAGGGCTAACCATGAAGTCTTAGACCGTTCTAACTTGACCAGCTGGGATGTGGACGGCACGACAACAGTGAGAGTCCCCCAGGACGGCTGACCTGGTTTAAAAAAACGCCCGCTAAAGCCGGAAGTGTTGACCTCAGGGCTTTAGCCCAATGGTGCATAACGAGACACACCACAATTGGGTCTTTAAAAAAACACACACACACACGCACACTCCGGATGATCGCATAAGAAGAAGATATTAATAACAAGAAGAGTTAATGTTAATTTCATTTTCTTTATATGACATCACAGTCATCACCAGCATTTTTGGCTGTTGTGATCTCTTGGCAAGTTCAGTCAAGACGAAGAAGCGCTAATGATGATAATAATAACAATAGATAATTGTAATAATAATGACAACAAGAAAAAATAGATAATAATAATAATAATAATAATAATAATAATAATAATAACAACAACAATAACATAATCACATCGATGTAAACAACACATGAACAATTTACGAAAAGTATAGATTAAACAGATTAGCAGTGGTGTGTAACCAAGTGTAAAACGAATCAAGAACAATTAGGAAATCAATGACTGGTCTCGCCCAAGCAACTCAAACAGTTTGTGAAGAAACAGCTAAGTCCTGGCGCTGTTAAATGAGGTCACACCTCAAATAACGCGGTTTCCCCCGGCCCCAGTTTCCAACCACCCAAGGTCAGACGTGGTAACAAGTGTTCATTGCAAGTTGAATACAAAAATCAACATCAGCGCGAAAAACGAAACCACGTAAACAAAATATCAGTCCTGAGTTAGCATTTAGACTCATTAGATAGTTTCAATGTAGTGCTTGGACTTGCGGTTATGTAGAGGTGTTTTGTATGTGGATATACCGCGGATATTTCGTTGCGCTTATTTAATGGGTGAGGCAAATTAAATGCTATACAGACGATTGCTGCACCTTTTGTCAGGTACGTGGATGTTTTTTTGTTTTGTTTTGTTTCTGAGGATTGTTTTGTCTTGTCTGTCCACTAGTGGTCTGATATGGTGTTGTCATGTCTTGTTTATCCACTGGCAGTCTTATATTTGTCCTGTCTTGTCTATCCATTGGCAATCTTATATTTTTCCTGTCTTGTCTATCCACTGGCAGTCTTATATTTGTCCTGTCTTGTCTATCCACTGACGGTCTGAGATTGTCTTGTATTGTCTATACACTGGCGGTGTGAGATTGTCTGGTCTGGTCAATTCACTGGTGAACTAAACAATAAATGTGTCGAGCATCGTTTGGTCCTGGCTGTTGTTCAGAGTCGAAGGGGTTTTCATGTGGCTCTTTTATGTCAAATAACATTAGTCGCATATCCTTTAAAGAACATTGCAATCAACCCCAACATTTATTGCCTGTTTCAGATTTACTACTCAATTTTAATTGTGAAACAGCTCACTAATCCCTAAGCTACAGACGACGATCCTGTGTCAGTAATGCACCGGAACATCAAATTGCTGAGAAATGCCTAGGCCTACTGAAAGAGCATGAGAAATGAACTGACAGTCAGTGGCCGATATTTGGTTATCTTGTCAATAGTGACAATAGTTTGTCGAAGTACATTTGTTCATTTAGCCAGGCGCCATTGTCATTTAGTGGTAGCAGGTTAAAATCCCGACGAGCCTGTAGCTTTCAGTTATTTCTACTTACTAGTGTGTCTCGAGGGGTCAGCGTGTCCGAGACGTTTAACGCGCTGAAACTTCCTGTGCGCTGACTCTGGGCGTTAATGTCGGTGACATACGACGTCGGCCGTTCAGAAAAAGAAATGTTAAACCACTGAACGTAAATCTGCTAAGTAAATCAGAAACCAGCCAACAAATGCTGGGGTTGGCTGCAACAACCTCTAAAGCAGTGGTTCTCAACCGGTGGGTAATTCCTCCCTAGTGGGGGGGGGGGGGGGGGGGGGGGGAAGAATTTTAGGATTTCCAGGGGAGTCGGAGAATTAAGATTATTTCAAGATCGCGTTACTACAAGAACCGATTACTTGATATCGTTTTTCCCTCCATACTTTAAAGTTCTGTACTTCTTGCCTTTCTGAAATTTATTTTATAACGTACGAGAAGTAGATCTGCAAATCACGTTTTATGTAGAGGTCTAGACTTGTTCTAGTATATGTTATTAAAGTTAGCTTCAATTCTTACGTATGCTATGAAGGGGCGAGGGGCGATTTATAGGGAGGAAATACAAAAAAAAAAAAGGGGGGGGGGGTGACATCCTGAACGTATGGTGAATGGGTCCATGGGCCAAAAATGGTTGAGAACCACTGCTCTAAAGGATATGCTACTAACTTTAGACTGTCTGCTTCTTTCTTTTATTTCTCTACGTGCCGATGAATACTATAGTCAGTCCGGAAATGAATGCCGTCATTCACGATCAATTATTTTGAAAACTGTCTGTTGCGTCGTTATGAACATTTTTCCTGCCATCTTATATTTACCCCCACCCAAGGAATATGTCTTTGATAGGTCCAAAAACAATTTAAATCATCGAAAGTGGCGACATTTCTTTGATGTTTTGTTAAAAAAACTAGTGATATCTCGCTAACAAACTTGTTTTACAGTAATGAATGCCCCGACAATTCAGACGACGACACAAGGCGTATCCGGATTCGTATGGGAGTGGGTGCAATGAAAGAAGTAGCTTAAAAGTCGACAGGGTCGACTGCATTACACCGGATTTTTATCCCATATGGCTCAGTCTCTTTCCGCAGCGCGGAAAGCGTCGCACAAAGCGCGAACTCCGTAGCTCCAGCGATGACCTTCGGGAGTCTCCGAAAAAATGCACTCGTGAAATGAAGGACGCGGCCCGGAATCGAACATACAACTTTCGGAGCCCGAGTCAGACGGCTTGACTACTTCACCACGGAGACTTCCGAGAGGGGTGCAATGTGTAATATTAGTAAAGGCAGAGAATTTACAGAGGCATGGGGTAAATAATGTGTAAATTGACAGGAAAGTAGAAGGAATATATTTCTTACCTTATTTTTCACTTCCTTCTTTTTTCTTTAGCTGCTGCTTAATAATTGCGCACAAATATTCATGTTACTAGGATGCATTTAGTTTTTTATATTGAGTTCGTGAAAGCTTCCAAATAGCTGTGCGTTAATGTGCGTATGGAGTGACCAGAAATGATACCCCAATTTAGTCATCATGTGTCCCTTTTTAAGGATCTGTTTAGCTGTCTGTGTAGTTTGTTCACACGTACACATGGGTGACAGACCTGCTTTGAGTCTTCGTGAAAGATTGTCTGCTCTGCTGTTTACTGTTCAGAGACGGAACATGATTACCTGTTTTGCACTATGAAAATAGTTGTCAGTATCTCTGTAGTGGGCTTTCTTCTTAACGGCCAAGATGTTGGTCCTCTTTTCATTGAAGTTTATAGATTGATTCGTATGCACGTGTGTTGCCCCCTAATTTGACAACGTGTTTGCTCTCACGTTTCTTATTATGCCACAATATGTCAGTTTTCACCGCAATATTACTCTTCTGTTGGTATTCAATGCGCTTAGTGTTTTTATTTATTTTTTTTTTTTTTTCAATACCAGTTGTTTGTCACAGCTGAGGGCTTGCGGAATTGAAAATTCATCACTGTGGAATACAAACTGTTGCCATTGACATTGTGCCGACGATGTGTTTAGGGCCTGTAATTCGTCTGAATAGTTGGAGCAAAGTATCCTAGTAAGCGTGCACGTGGATTAAGGTCTGCGATCTGCTCAGACCTTAATCTGTGTCGGACGATTCCAGTAGGTTGATGACTGCTCTCGGTTGCATAAAATTCAATCCATCCTTTCTCCAATAGTCCTCTTCCTCTTTCAATACATGGTCCTCAACTTTTTCCAGTAACTTTTATAAATATTTAATAGCGCGGACTGGATTAGTATCCTGACGTCAGACAATTTGAATATAGTATTGTCAGCTGCCACCTGTCCTTTAATTTTAGCCCACACAAGTTGTATAGGGTTAAAACGAGAATGGTATGACGGAAGTCTCAAGCACCCATGACGATACTCTTCTATCAACTTGTCGATTAGATATTTCTTGCTTTTTGCCGTCTGTTTTACAAAGGACAACAATTCTAGCTAGAAATACGTTTCTGGAAATCGTATGTTTTCCATTCGGAGCCATATCTTTATTGCTCCCTTTGTGCTCGATGCTGTAGGCATTTTGTCTTCTTGGGCAACACCATTGATATCATGCATTGTCCATAATTGGACACGACGGTCTATCTAGGGATGGAAGCACAGTATTCTCGAGCCAATCTCTAAATACATTACCATTCATCTTATTATGATAATCCATATTGTCTGTATACTTTGATACGAACACGAACCCAGCATTCTGTTGTAAGCCATTATGCGTATTACCAGCATGGGCCATGACCTAAAGCTGTCCTATACTATTGGGCACAAATCGCTTTATTGTTCTTTCTCAACCAAACCCTAAGTTTTCTTACAGTCACTGTTTCTTTGGCATCCAGCATTTTTATAATGCTGGATAATCCTGGATATAAAATCCAAAATATTTATAATTTTAGGATTCTCCGCGGCGAAGTGGTCAAGCATTTTGACTCGGGCTCTAAAGGTTGTCGGTTCGATTCCGGGCCGCATCCTTCGGTTGACGAGTTAAATTTTTCGGAAACTTCTGTGGGCCGTCGCTGCGGAGTTCGTGCTTTGTGCGATGCTTTCCGCGCTGCGGAAAGAGACCGAGCCATATAGGATAGAACCCGGTGCAATGAAGTCGACCCAGTCGACTTTTAAGCGACTTTTTAAAGCATTTTTATAATAGCTCGACTTATGATATCTTTGTTAAAGCTGTCTACAATAACCTTTCTACCTACCGTTTGGTTATTGCGTGGTGATTTAATTCCAGATTCTTGCACCCATCGACGAAATGACCGTTTACTCAAACCCAATGCATGCACTGTTCTTTTTTCGGAATTTGTAATAGTATAAAACAGTTTCCTGCGATCAGCTTCTTGAAAAAATTATGTGTACATCTTCATAGCGATGCTTTGAAGTATATACACAATTTCGCATTCAATCCTATTGAAAAATATTCACACATTTCAATGTTAGCTATAAGTGGTAAGATTTAAAAAAAAAAAAAAATAATAATAATCAACATGTTTCATGAAATAACCCACATTTTGACGATACCTCTGAACACTCCCAGTTTAAACAGCGCGGGGTTCTTGGCATAAGGCCAATCCCGTGAAACACGTAGAATATTCAACATTGAACGCTGATTGTCTGGCTACGGTGTAATACATTTAAAATTATGAACTTATTCTCTGACCCGTAAATTATATACCGCATATAAACAAACATTGAAATCTACTGTAAAATCTCCAGAACAAATATTTTTTTTTTTTTGGGTGGACATGATGATAAGGTTATATGCTAAATCTCATAGTTTTCCCTCAGTTGGTTACTGAGTTATGGATTTTTATATGGAGGCAAACGAATGTGAATGCATTATAGTGAATATATGTACCATGTTATCCCTTGTGTGGCTTCGCCATCGAACTCAGTTAAGATTGTTAAATATATATTCTGTGATTGAGCAGTCTACATTAGGTCTACCCGGTTCTTTACAACCAAATACTGCACTGTTGTATGCAAGCAGGGGCTGTTGGCTAGGCTTCACCCGCATAACATGACCAAATCCCAAAAATGTCGGTACATTATATGGTTCCGGTTGTTCTATTAGTGCCAGCTTCCCATTCTGTTTCGTCTGGTGATATCGCCACTCCCGTTGACATCACCAATTCTCCAGGCGAGTCTACCACTCTACTGTTAACACCACCACTCTTTCGGTGACAGTACCACTGTTTTTTGGTACCACAATCACCCTTGTGTTACTACCCTACTCCTCTGGTGTCATCACACCTATTCTGATAACACCAATCTTGATTTGAAACCACCATTATTCTGATAATATCACAATTTTTTTTTTAATTTTTTTTTTTTTTTGGGGGGGGGGGGAGGGGGGGGGGTGTCACTTTCCTGGTACCACCACGACTCTTCTGATGCCATTATCACCCTTCTTGTGCCGATACTACTCTTTTAGTACAACCTCCACTGGTGCGCTACTCCTTTGGTACAACCTCCACTCTTCTGGTGTTGCCGCTACTCATTTGGTACAACTTCCACTCTTCTGGCGTTGCTACTACTCCTTTGGTACAACCTCCACTATTCTGACGTTGCCGCTACTCTTTTGGTGCAACCTTCACTCTATTGGTGTCACCTGCACTCTTTTGATGCCATCGCCATTTTTCTTGTGCCAGTAAAAATGTTTTAGTATCGTCACCACTCTTTTGGTACAACCTCTTCTCTTCTGGTATCGCCACGACTCTTTTGGCACAACTCCACTCTTTTGGTATCGCCACCACTCTTCTGGTACAAGCTCCACTCTTCTGGTATCGCCACCACTTCTTTGGTACAACCACCACTTCTTTGGTACAACCACCACTCTTTTGGTACAACCTCCACTCTCCTGGTACCGCCATCAGTCTTATAGCGCCCCTGCACTCTTCTGATTAAAAAAAAAAAATTTGCATGCAGTCTGCAATCAATCCCAACCCCAGGTTGATTTTCTGAACAATTTTACGTTTAGTAGCTTGCCATTGCTTTCTGAACGAGAAGCCAGAGTTGAAGTCTAAATGACCAGCCCAGGGGTTGAACCCCATACTCCATTATCAGCCCAGGGGTTGAACCCCATACTCCATCATCAGCCCAGGGGTTGAACCCCATACTCCATCATCAGCTCACAGTTAGTTTAAGCACACGCGCATTAAACCCCGCGCCCACTCAGAGACCGTTTTCTCTGAATTGTTTAAAAAAAATTATATATCCCTTACAGGACGTTGCAGTCAACACCAGCGTTTTCCAGCAGTTGTTGATGTTCTTTGCAAGATTACGCTCAGTAGTATGCCATTGGTTTCTGAGCAAACGGCTCACATACCCCGTAAGCAACCAACGCGGCGCGATCCGCTGCCGAATCTCGCGCAGTTGTGTTCCTGACGTAGATATACGGGATTACAGAGAAAGTTGTTAACTCCTTCACCAGGGAGCCTGGCTTTCTCTGATTAAACACCAGGATCTAACAAGCCTTTAAATTCATACTCCTGTAGCTTTTCTTGTGATAAATTACTGCAACACGAACAAGTCATCCTTTGGTAGACACTGCCGTAGGGCTGTAAGGTAGAGAGGTGATTATTGTTTAAGCTGTTTGTTGTGGTTTCGTTTGTCCTGGTTCGAGATTTTCAGAAATATTTGTGTCGTTAAACTGTATGAACTCCATCATCTCATCTCATCTCATCTCATCTCTTCACATCTAATGTTGTTCCTCTTGTAACATGCAGTGCTGAGGTAAACCATAAACTGCGGGAGAGGCTCCTTTATCTTCTTATATATAAAAGGCGATCTCCGTCCATCTGTATGTATGTATGTATGTATGTCCTTTATACGTTCGCGAACGGCCCATCCGATTGAGATGAAATTTTCTACACGCCTTCCTTTCATTCCAGAGCTGCCAACTGTGATATTTTGTTAGTGTGAAATCACCTGCTTACTCAGTATTATTTCATTTTTCATTTTTCATCATAATTTCATATATCTCAGGGGCCCTAACTCTGTAAAAGTTATTTCAAGGGGCATAACTTTTCTGTATAACTTATAGTCATATTGTGGCATCGTTTTCAAAGATTTATAACTCTTTGTCCATAGTTATGTACCGGCATATGAGTTATAATAAATAATGATACAATCTGTAAGGCATTTTCAAAGTTTTCATAAAAATAATGCACAATGCGTAACATTGTAACTCATCTTTTTTTGCTTAAGAAGTTACTGTAGTCATGCAGGTGATTAGAAAGAGTTTTCATTAAAAATAATGGATGGTGTGTGGAAGGACATTCTTTTAAGTTACTTTTATTGTTGTATGAATTTAATGAGAACTTATATGACTACTTATATGAATTAAATGAGATGCTCCCCACCAGGGACTGGGCGGAGCCGGACAGGGTCAGGCAGACAGATAGACAGACAGACAGACAGATAGACAGTCGGGAACAGGAACTTATATGACTACTTATATAAATTAAATGAGATGCTTCACACCAGGAGTTGGGCGATGCCGGGCCGGGTCAGACAGACAGACAGACAGACAGACAGACAGACAGACAGACAGACAGACAGACAGACAGACAGACAGACAGACAGACAGATAGTCGGTAACGGGAACGGGAACTTATATGACTACTTATATGAATTAAATGAGATGCTCCCCACCAGGGACTGGGCGAAGCCGGGCAGGGTCAGGCAGACAGATAGACAGACAGATAGACAGTCGGGAACGGGAACTTATATGACTACTTATATGAATTAATTGAGATGCTCCACACCAGGAGCTGGGCAATGCCGGGCCGGGTCAGACAGACAGACAGACAGACAGACAGACAGACAGACAGACGGTAACGGGAACGGGAACTTATATGACTACTTATATGAATTAAATGAGATGCTCCCCACCAGGGTCTGTGCGAAGCCGGGCAGGGTCAGCTAGTCTTATATATAAAATGCGATCTCCGTCTGTCTGTATGTCCGTATGTCCTTTATGCGCTCGCGAACGGCCCATCCGATTGAGATGAAATTTTCTACACGTCTTCCTTTCATTCCAGCGCAGCCCACTGTCATATTTTTTTAGTGTGAAATCGGCTGCTTACCCAATATTATTTCATTTTCCATTTTTCATTATAATTTCATATATCTCAGGGGACTTAACTCTGTAAAGGTTATTTCAAGGGGCATAACTTTTCTGTATAACTTATAGTCATATTGTTGCATCGTTTTCAAAGATTTGTAAACTCTTAGTCCATAGTTATGTACCGGCATATGAGTTATAATAAATAATGATACAATCTTTAAGGCATTTTCAAAGTTTTCATAAAAATAATGCATAATGCATAACATTGTAACTCATCTTTTTATGCTTAAAGAATAAATAAATAATAGTTACCTTATTTCTATCAAGTTTGAAGATTTTATATTTCTTTACACTGTCGCCAACTCTAAGAAGACATGGAACAACTTCAGCCATTATTAAATCTACAGGCATATGCGTTATATTCCTCCTCCTCCTCTCTCTCCCCTCCTCCACCTCCTACCCTCTTCCTCTTCCCCTCCCCCTCCTCCCTCTCCTCCTCCTCTTCCCTCTTTCTCCTCCTCCTCCCTCCTCCTCCCTCTTCCTCCTCCTTCCTCCTCCTCTTTCCTCCTCCCCCCTCTTCCTCCCTCTTCCTCCTCCTGCCTCCTCGCCCTCCTCCCTCCTCCTCGCCCTCCTCCCTCCTCCTAATCACTCCTCTTCCTTCCTCCTCCCTTCTCCTCCTCTCTCCTCCTACTCCCTCCTCCTCCTCCCTCCTCCTCCTCCTACGTCCTCCCCCTCCTCCCTCCTCCTCCTTCTCCTCCCTCTTCCTCCCTCCTCCTCCTTCTCCTCCCTCTTCCTCCCTCCTTCTCCTCCCTTCTCCTCCCTCTCCTCCTCCCTCTCCTCCTCCCTCCTCTTCATCCATTCTCCTCCTCCCTCCTCATCCTCTCTCCTCCTTCCTCCTCCTCCTCCCTCTACCTCCTTCCTCCTCCTCCCTCCTCCTCCTCCCTCCACATCCCTCCTCCTCCCTCTTCATCCTCCCTCCTCCTCCCCCTCCTTCTCCTCCCTCCTCCTTCTCCCTCCTCCTCTCTCCTCCTCCTCCCTCCTCCTCCTCCATCTCCCTCCTCCTCCATCTCCCTCCTCCTCCCTCCTCCTCCTGCATTCTTCTCCTCCCTCCTTCTCCCTCCTCATCCTTCTCCTTCCTCCTCCCTCTTCCTCCTCCCTCCTTCCCCCTCCTCCCTCCTCCTCCCTCTTCCTCCTCCAACTCCTCCTCCCCTCCTCCTCCCACATCCTCCTGCCTCCTCCTCCTCCCTCCTCCTCCTCCCTCCTCCTCCTCCCTCCTCCTCCCTCCTCCTCCTCCATCTCCCTCCTCCTCCATCTCCCTCCTCCTCCCTCTCCTCCTCCCTCCTCCTCCTGCGTTCTTCTCCTCCCTCCTTCTCCCTCCTCCTCCTTCTCCTTCCTCCTCCTTCCTCCCTCTTCCTCCTCCCTCCTCCCCCTCCTCCTCCCTCTTCCTCCTCCCCCTCCTCCCTCCTCCTCCTGCCTCCTCCTCCTGCCTCATCCTCCTCCTTCCTCCTCCTCCCTCCTCCTCCCTCCTCCTCCTCTCTCCTCCTCCTCCCTACTACTCCTCCTCCTTCCTCCTCCCTCCTCTTCCCTCCTCCTCCTCTCTCCGCCTATCTCTTCCTCCCTCCTACTCCTCCCTCCTCCTCTCTCCTCCACCTCCCTCTTCCTCCTCCCAGCTCCTACTCCTCCTTTTTCTTCTTCTTCTGCTGCTGCTGCATCTGCTCCATTTACCCAAGTTAATTGTTGGGGAAGATGTAAAGATCGTTCAAGTGCTCTTTCTAATGCTTTTTGTAAGTTGGTCTTCGTTTATCTAAGGTTGTTCTAACTGCAACCAATAAATGATTAGACAGACAGACAGACAGACAGACAGACAGACAGACAGACAGACAGACAGACAGACAGACAGACAGACGGGAACGGGAACTTATATGACTACTTATATGAATTAAATGAGATGCTCCCCATCAGGGGCTGGGCGAAGCCGGGCCGGATCAGACAGACAGACAGACAGACAGACAGATAGTCGGTAACGGGAACCGGAACTTATATGACTACTTATATGAATTAAATGAGATGCTTCCCATCAGTGACTGGGCGAAGCCTGGCCGTGTCAGCTAGTGTACTTTATATATCGAGATTCCCATTGACTCTGTTATTCCTTCTGTCTAACGTTTACATTGTCGGCTTTTTCTTCTGGTTCCATTGGTGGTATACTATTGGTTGGTAGCTTAGTTATATGACCGAACCATTTCACCCGCTGTTTTTTGATAAAATCTAGCGCTTCTTAACCCCGACTTAAGTCCTGATTACATAATTTCTGATTTTCTCTCTCTTTAATACGTTGAGTATTCTTCTCAGGAATCACATTTCCCTTGTAATTTTTCTTTACTTTTTTTTCTGTCATTCTCCAGGTTTGGCATTGGTAGCATAGAGTTGTTAGAAAGAATCTGTTGTAGAGTGCTTTTTTTAGTTCTTTAGTGTCGGTGCCATTTGCCCATTGAGTTGACTTGCCTTATGTATCTATTTTCGATCTCGTCTTCTGATTTGCCATTTGATATTATACTTCCTAATTAATTGAAGCTCATTACTTGTTTCAGGGAGTGTTCTGTTAGACGAATCTTTGTTGTTTTTTTCTTCTTTGGTTTAAGTCGACACTTCTATTTGTCCCTTATGCTAATTTTCATGTTATGTACAATTCGCTTAAACTACTCACGTAGACTTTTCGCAGGCCTGCCATTTTTTGTTGTTGTTAGGGGGCAGTGTGGTCTCGAGGTATGGTGTCCGCCTCGAGTGTTGGAGGTCCCGGGTTCAAGTCCCGGTGAGGACCGGGATTTATTTCACGTGGACTTCTCGTAATAAAATTTCCCCTGGTCTCTGGGTAGTGAGATCGGACACCCATGTGTATTGGTGCGCACGTAAAAAATCCCTTGGCAGTTAGAAATCGAAAAAGAGTAGCCTAACGGCGCTGCCCGGACAAAATTTCAAGTTAAAAATCTACTCAAAGTATTTCAGGAGCCTCGCCGATGCTACGGAGTTCGTGCATTGAGCTGAGTTTCTCCAGACTCAGGTTTGAGTTAGGAGGAGAACGGAGCACTTATGGGTTACACCCGCGTGCCGTGATGTTGATCCATCGACTAAACTAAACTAAACTAAATTAAACTAAACTAAACTAAACTAAACTTGTTGTTGCGTTCGCTCGCTTTGAAATCAAGCATGGTTAAAACACGTGCTACTATTTCTATTGCACGGGACTGATTTTTGCGCGTGGATTCTTCTTCTTCTTCTTCGGAGTTCCGAGCCATTGAGGTTCTTTGCTGCAGACACAATCCATCTCCATTCGTCTCTCTGGCGGAACTTCTCTTGCCAGTCGTTGATTCCAAGTGCTTGTAGGTCTGTATATGTATTATCTCTCCACCGCCTTCTTGGTCTACCTCGGGGTCTACGGTCATTTATTTCCTGAGTGTAAGCGAGTTTTGTTTCCCTATTATCTTCCATTCTTTCTATATGCCACAGCCATTGTAGTCTATTAGCCTTCATGATACCAGTGATTAGCGGGGAATTAAACAGATCATAAATGTCTTTGTTACTTCTTCTTTTCCACTCTCCACTTTGTGTATCCCTAATGGGTCCAAAGATGAGTCTTAAAATTTTATTCTCAAAGGTTTGTAACAAGGCTTCGTCTCCTTTCGTTGTACTCCAGGTTTCAGAGCCATACAGCACAACTGGTCTGATCAGTGTTTTGTATATTGTGATTTTGGTGTTACGAGATAGCGCATTTGATTTTAGTAGATGTTGTAGTGCATAGTATAACTTATTTCCAGAGTTGATTCTAGTTTGTATTTCTTCCCTTATGATGTTGGAGCAGTTGAAGATTGTACCCAGGTATTTGTATGTTTCCGTTCTTTTAATGGTCATATAATCTATTTGTATGTGGCCAGAGTTTTTAGCCATTCCGTCTCTTGAAATTACCATATATTCTGTCTTATCTTGGTTGATAACCAGCCCCATCTGTTGGGCTTTTTCCTTTAAGTGAGTCAATATTTCCAATGTCTTTTGTTCACTTTGCCCTATAATATCTATATCATCTGCATAACCAAGCAGCTTGGATGTTCCTCCAATATCACATTCCTCCTTTACCTTCCTTACAACTTTCTCTAGAGCCAGATTGAAGAGTAGCGGCGATAGTGCATCACCCTGTTTCAAGCCAGATGTTATTTGGAAAGGGTCTGATTTCCTGCCTTTATATGTTACTATATTATAAGTATCTTCCATGCATAGTCTGGTCATGTTGATTAACTTCCTTGGTATTTCAAATTCCTGCATAGCATTCCATAGACTATTCCTATGGACACTATCATAAGCCTTTTTAAAATCCACAAAAATGTTATGGAGATCTCTTTTATATTCCCAATTTTTCTCGGCTATTTGTCGTAAGATAAATATCTGATCTATTGTTGATCTGTTTTGTCTAAAACCCGCCTGGTAGTCACCTAATATGTCTTCTGAATATGGTTTTAGTCTATTTAGTAATACTGCGGATAGTATTTTATAGCTTGTGGACAGTAGTGATATTCCTCTATAATTTCCACATTGGAACTTGTCTCCTTTCTTAAAGATAGGTATCAATAATGACTCTTTCCAGTCATGGGGTAATTCTTCTGTCCTCCAGATTTTTATTATTAGTTCGTATAGCTTTAGATGTAATGCATGGCCACCTGCCTTTATAAATTCAGCAGCAATTCCATCAGTCCCAGTTGCCTTATTGTTTTTTAAGTCGTGTGATTACATATAGGATTTCTTCAAATGTAGGTTCTTCAATTTGTGGTTCGCATGTTAGAACCTCTTCCTGTGGGAAAGTGTTACTTGGAGCTTCACAATTTAGTAATTCAACAAAATATTCTTTCCATGTGTTGCACATTTCCTCACTGGTATTTATCATATTCCGATTTTTGTCTTTTAAACCATATGCGTTTTGTTGGTGCCCTCGTTTCATTGACTTCAGCTCTTTAAAAAAACTTTCTGGATTCGTTTTTCTGGTGATTAGTTTCCATATCTTTGATTATATTACTCATATATTCTCGCTTATGCTGTCGGACTATTTTTGTAGCCTCTTTACATTCATTTCTATAATGCTCTTCCTTTTGGATGTTGTTGATGTCATTTAACCATAAATGTCTGGCATTCTTTTTCCTAATGACTGCTTCTTCACATTTTTGATTGAACCATCTGTTCTTTCTATGCGTGGTTAACACACCGAGACATTCTTCTGCGGTAGATTGAATTGTATTCTTGATGTTCAACCAAGTTTGGCCAACGCTTTCCTCTAAAGGGTTTTGCAGAGTTTCAAGTTTACATTTTATTTCATCTGTAAATTTCTCTTTGACTGTAATTTCTTGTAGTTTTTCTCTGTTATATTTGGGTGTAATCTTTGTAATTTAGTATAGAAAGCTCTCTTAAGTTTTATTTTAAATTTTGCTCCAACGAGAAAGTGGTCACTGTGGCACTCAGCTCCTCTAAAACTTCTAACTTGCTGTATGTTTGATGCATTTCTGTTGTTAATTAAAATGTGATCTATTTGATTATAGGTTCTCTTGTCACATAATTTTCAAGTTTGTTTGTGTACATCCTTTCTTTGTAGTCTGGTACTGCTAATCTGCAGTCCTTTGGCTTCTGCCAGGTTGATGACTCTCCATCCATTATCATGTGAAGTTGTATGTAGGCTTTCCATACAGGCCACTTTTTTTTTATTAGTTTGCTCTCTACCTATTTTTGCATTGAAGTCTCCCAGCACAATCAGGATGTCCTGTTTGGGGGTTTCTTCTATGACATCTTCCAGATCATTATAAAAGTCTTCTTTAATATCATCTTCTTTCTCTTCAGTAGGTGCATGTACATTAATCATCGTTATATTTTTCCATTTACCTTTTATTCGTAATTTACTAATCCTGTCACTAACAGCTTTAAAGCTTAAAACGTTCCCCCATAACTCTTTTTTGATGACAAATCCTGTTCCTAATTCATGTTTATTTTGGGTGTTTCCTCCATATATTATAATCATTCCATTTTGCTCTAAAGTACTCTCTCCTGGCCACCTTATTTCTTGAATTGCTGTTATATCCATTTGATATTCAACCAGCTCCCGGGTTAGTTCTTCGGTCGCTCCAGCTCGATATAGTGTCCGTACATTCCATGTTCCAAATCTCAAAAGTCCTTTAACGTTCCAAGGTCGTTGTCCAGATAAGTCAGTCCGAATTCGAGGCTCATGTATCTGTTTCGTAACAAAAAAGATTTTTACAAAGGTGGGAATGTTAACCCCACTCTTCAACCCCCAATCTGGAGGACCAGGGTGTTTCTCCTTGTCTGTTCTCTACCCTTTGACCTGTCCGGCTTGGGAGGCCCTGCTGGTAGCTACGCTACCGCCGGCATAGCTCTCAGGGTCATTGAGAAACTCAACCTCCCCCACCACGACAAGGTGGAAACACCATCGAGGGAGGCGCGTGGATTAACTTTCCTTATTGCCACAGTCCATCGTCATCAGGCGAACCTACTCCGACGCCTGGGGTACCTTTAATGTACTTCCTCAAGAGAAGTCAACATTATAGTCCAACTGACCGGTGTAGGGGTTGAACCCGCTATCTCTGAATGAGCATACGGGATGTTTAAGAACAAGCGCTCTCATCCATTCGGCCATGCTGGCCTCCGTTCTGCTTTTGATGTTGCAATTAGTGCACGATCGTCTACAATTAGTTCTTTAATGGTGCAATGTGCCGATGGCTATACATTTGTGTTCTGTTTTCCATGAGGTGTTGTTGCGATCTCTGTTTGGCTGGTTTCTTTACATATATTGTCGATATAAGTTATGAACAAAAGGGAGCATAAGACACAATCCTGTCTTATTCCGGATCATATGGTGAAGGGTTCTGAATGTCCTCTTTTTAATCTTACCGTGCATTCACTGTTGTTATACAAGCTTTTACATAAGTTTGTTAGATGTGTACACACTCTATATCGTTTAAGGATGTCCCACAGCTTGCTTCTATCTACTCTGTCAAATGCCTTCCCTTGGTCGACAAAGGCAAGTTATAGTATTTAACAAAATTCGATTGATTGTTAGACAAGTTGTCTAAGAGCGTTTAGCAAGGGTTTAATTGTAGATTGTTGTCTTTTCTCTAGAATTTTGCAAAATATTTTCACAGTATGACTTAAAAATGAAATTCCCCGTTTCGCGTGCAGTCTCTTTCACTGCTTTTTAAAAATAAAAAACTGGAATGATACTGGCGTTTTCCCAGTCTCGTCGTGTCTTTATTCTACCATAACATGTTTAAACAGTCTATTTAGCCATGCTGTTCCTACTTCTCTTGCTGCTTTAATTAATTCATTTGATATTTCGTCTTGTCCCGGTGTGTTATTCAATGGGGCTATTTTGATGCCTTCTATAATTTCTTCTTTCAATATGTCTGGTTCTAGTTCTTCTAAGGCATCAGTGTAAGCTTCATAAATGCCTGTAACGTCGGATTATCTCCATGCAGTTATACAATATTTGAATCGCTGAAACTGAAAATACAAGGACGTCTGAACACTGACAGAAAAATCACTTGACACCGAACGTAGAAATTATAAGTAAATTAAAGCAAAGGTCATTTTTACACATCTTAGTGCGCAACAGGCACGTGTTGCTAGACCCATATTTATAAAGACCAATCGGCACTCGTGGCTGATGTGGTCAGTAGCACGCCGGCCGCATTTGCTTCCTAAAACATTTCCTGGTACCCATTTTAGGCTGGGTCGGCTGGGACTCAGGCCAAATTTTAAAATTCGATCCGCCCTAATACGGTCGGGACCTTTGTCCACCAGTCGACAGGCGAGTGTCTAACCACTAGGCCAGCGAGACTCCAGTAACGTACTTGATACTAAGCCGTAGCCGCGAAGGTGTAGTGGCTAGACGTTCAAATATCTGTCCGTAGGTCTGAAGTTCGAATCCACATTGGGGCGGATGTTTAAAATCGATCCGAACTCCCAGGTTGACCTAGGCTAAAATTAGTATCAGGAAATGCCATGGGTCATAAAGACGGCCAATGTGGTACCGACCACATGGCCCACGAGTGCTGATGTGTCCATCCAGGCATGGGTCCACAGCATGTGTCCATTACGCCTGAAGGCTGTAAAAGAGCCGTTTATAATAATAATAATTTACGTACTGCATACTAAACAAAATCCCATTTGTCCTGTAATATTTTCTTGCGATGGGTCTGTGGTGTGATATGATAACGGCATCACATATTGTAGGCCTGGAGCAGGGAGGGAGAGGCGGCCAGCCTTTCCGTCACTGTGGCAAGCGACGAGTCCAAGCGCCCGACCGCCCTCATGACATTACCAGCGGAGTTGGTACCGGCTATCTACTTCGCCAGCTAATGTCACTTTGTACTAGGCCACATCACAATAAGGCTCCGTGAGTCTTTTCTGGACAAAATGTCCTTAGGATACTGATACTAAATAGGTTCAAACCCAACATTGTTTAAGTTATAGGAGGACGCCATACGTCGCTACCATACGCGCACTTTAAAAAAGTGTTATCACAATTTTAAAAAAAAAGTTAGTTGCATATCCTTTACGGACGTAGCAGTCAACCCCAACATTTTTGGCTGTTTGTGATTCCGGGCAAGTTTACGTTCAGTAGTTTTCCATTACTTTCTGAACGACCGGCACCCATACCGTTCCGTAAATGACCAACACAGCTGTGTTTCGAACGCGGTATGCCGGATTACGAACTGCGTCCGTAAACTCTACGCCACGGAGCCGGTATTACAATTACTGCTGTTGTAACTTTTACACTGAGCAGATTTTTTGATTTATACATTGAACAATCTCTGAGTTACCTTGGACAACCTCTGATTTACTTTGAACAATCTCTGATTTACATTGGACAATTTCTGGTTTACATTGTACAGTCTCTGGCGTATGCCGTACTGATGATAATGTTTTTTTCATCTTCTCTCTCCCCCCTCCCCCACCTTTGTGTGTTTGTGATTGTGTGTGTAATATACTAGAAAGGCCGCATGTGGAGTCGCTAATGGTAATAATAATCATCATCATCTTCATCATCTTCATCTTCCTTTCATCTCCTAATGGTGCATTGCCACCAGCCAACTCTCGCCAAGCCCCGTGAGGACTTATTCACGACTTGTTGGGTTGCGGGTAACGTTTAATGGAATGTAGTAGCCTGTCACCATAGTCGTCTCTTACGGCATGCTTGATTAGTTACATCTTTATTATTCCTTTGCTTTCTTTCTTGGTCCGGTGACACACAGGAGAATGTCAGTTAGTTATCATCATCATCATCTTCCATTTTTGCCTTCAAGCGTCGTGGGGAGGAATAGTTGGCGTTCCAGCGCCCGATGGGTGGCACTGGATAATGCCATTCCGTGTGGTTGTACAATGTTTTTGATGTAGACATTCCATATTCGGGCTTCCATCTCGGTTAGTAACTTTCATGAACTGTTTCGTTTGTGAACGGGTTATACGTTTTAAATATATTTGCTTCATAGCAATAGCAATATGGGCAAAACCACTACCACCACCACCACCACCACCATCACCACTACCACCACCAAAACAAAAACAAACAAACAAACAAACAAACCCAAACCTGCACAGTTTGCGGCGACTGCATTAGCCAGGCGACCTTAATCCCCAGGCTCAAGATCCCTCTATTCTACACCGCAAGGCAGTAGTGAGTTAAGCCTAAGTTAAGTAATAAGTTAAGAAATAAGTTAAATATCAAGATACGCCAACATGAAAACAATATTTATATCAATACTTTTGACAAAGTGAAATGGCGAGTCATGATCGTCCACGCTTTCCGGCATGGCACATGATTGATTGATTGATCGCTGAAAAACTATACTGCCATCATGCAGAAAGTGTGGCGGCAGGGTTACGCTCCGCCGGCAGGGTTACGCTCCGGCAGAGGGGTTACGCTGCGGCAAATCGAAACGGCTGCGGGAGTTTCGGAAGCAGGCCACTTTGCGATGGTATGAGTGTCGGTTGTTCAGAAAGCAATGACAAACTAATAAACGTAAACTTGTCAAGAAGTCACAAGCAGCCAAAAACTGCTTTTTATTTTTGTTTTTAGTTTCTTATTGTTTTCTGCCGGCTTTGTGGCTTAGAGGTTAGCGACTTTTCTCCGTAATCTAGTATACTCTCGTAGGTAACATGATGACGGTGAGAATCAGCAGTGGTTCAAATCGCATCGGTAACTTACGGGGTATGTGAGCCGGCGGCTCAGAAAGCAATGGCAAACTACTGAGCGTAATCTTGCCAAGAAATCAACATACAGCTGAAAGATGTTGGTGTTGACAGCGATGTCCTGTAAAGGATATGCAAAAATAAAAAATATATATATTCTTTTCTACTTTATTTTGTTTCTTGCGTTCGTTTGCCTTGAAATCAAGCGTAGTCCATACATGTGCTACTACTTCTAGTACACTGGACTGATTTGTGCGTGTAGATTAGCTTACCCTATTACCAATATCTCCCGCCATCAGACGAAATCACTCCATCATCTGAGGTACTTGTAATGTACGTCCCCTAGTCAAAGACGAGACGTCAATATTTTAATCTAGTGTCAGGGTTGAACCGTTACCTCAGCATCAGCACACCGGATGTTTAAGAACGAGCGCTTTTGTCCATTCGGCCATGGTGACCTCCAATGATGATGTTGATGGCGACTTCCTGTTAAGAATATGTGACTGTCAGAGCATAGCAGAAATCATTCTGAACTTGAAGGGCTTGTGTAAACAGGACCGCCCAGGGAAGCACGGAAGAGTAACACTGTAATCTACCATGCGTGCGACTATGCACGGCCGCGCTTGGAGCTGAAAACCGCATAGAAAACTGTGACTGCAACATTAAACCATCCAAGAACATCCGCCCGGCTTCATCTGAGTTAATTCGGGGTGCCCTTAGAAGATTAATTGCAGACGAAGAGAAATTTCACCTGTATATGATGGTGATGAGAATGGTACTGATGGTGATGACAATGATGATGATTGTAGTGATAATGATGATGATGATGATGATGATGATGATGATGATGATGTTGATGATGATGATAGTAATGATTATGATAATAGTGATGATGATAATGATGGTAATGATGATGATGATGGTAATAACGATGATGGTGGTAATGGTGATGGTAATGATGATGATGGTAGTAATGGTGATGGTAATGATGATGATGGTGATGTTGAAGGTAATAATGATGGCAATGATTATGATGGCAGTGATAGCGATTGTAATGATGGTGATGGTAATGATGGTTATGGTAATGATGATGATGGTAAAGATAAAGATGGTAGTGATAATGATGATGATGATGATGATGATGATGATGATGATGATGATGATGATGATGATGATGGTAGTGATTATACTGGTATTGATGATGATGATGGTAGTGACGATGATGGTAATGATAATGATGATTGTAGTGATGATGATGATGATGATGATGATGATGGTGGTGGTGATGATGATGATGATGATGATGATGATGATGATGATGATAGCAATAATTATGATGCTATTAGTAGTGATGATGTTGGTAATGATGATAATAATGGGAGTGATGATGATGGTAATGATAATGATGTTAGTGTTGGTGAAGGTAATGAGGATGATGGTAATCTTTATGATGTTAATGATTGTGATGGTAGTGATGATGATGGTAAAGATGATGGTTGTAATGATGGTGATGGTAATGATGATGATGATGATGATGATGATGATGATGATGATGATGATGATGATGATGGTGGTGGTGGTGATGGTAATGATGATGATGGTAATGATGATGATGGTAATGATGGTGATGGTAATTATGGTGATGGTAATGATGATGATGCATGTAGTGATGGTAATGATGATGATGGTAATGATGGTGATGGTAATGATGATGATGGTAATGATGGTGATGGTAATGATGATGATGATGCATGTAGTGATGGTAATGTTGATGATGGTAATCATGGTGAAATCTTAAAAAGAACCCAAGTCCTCGAAGAGTTAACCGTTAAGGTATGATGGTTGTAATGATGGTGATGGTAATGATGATGATGCTGATGATGATGATGATGATGATGATGATGATGATGATGATGATGGTGGTGGTGATGATAATGATGATGATGGTAATGATGATGATGGTAATGATGGTGATGGTAATGATGGTGATGGTAATGATGATGATGCATGTAGTGATGGTAATGATGATGATGGTAATGATGGTGATGGTAATGATGATGATGGTAATGATGGTGATGGTAATGATGATGATGATGCATGTAGTGATGGTAATGTTGATGATGGTAATCATGGTGAAAACTTTAAAAGAACCCAAGTCCTCGAAGAGTTAACCGTTAAGGTATAGCCTGGCTGTCCCCGCCCGATGGTCATTGATTCGATCCGCAGCGGTGCAAATTCCAACTTTCAAAATTGATCTGAGCTTCCATTCTAAAAATGGTGACAAAAATACCTTGGAAAGTAAATGCGACCTGCACGATACTGACCTCACCACACACGGAGGGCCGATAGGTCTGTGAAAATATGAGTCAGGAACCATACACCCAATGGGCCTAGGGTTTGTAAAAGGGACCTTTGCTGTTTACTTGCTTTTCGCATAGGACCTTTTTATGTTGCTGGACCTTTTCAAGTTGCTGGACCATTTTTAAGGTGCTGGACCTTTTTAAGTTGCAGGACCTTCTTGAGATGCATGACCTTTTTGAGTTGCATGATCTTTTTGAGTTGCAGGACCGTTTTAAGTTGCAGGACCTTTTTTAGTTGCTGGACCGGTTTAAGTTGCTGTACATTTTTAAATTGTTAGTCCATTTGAACTTGCTGGACCTTTTTAAGTTGCAGGAACCTTTTAAGTTGCGGGAACTTTTAAAGTTGTAGGAACTCTTGCAGAATGTTGGAGCTAACTCCATTTCCAGGTTGATTTACTAGAGAATTTCATGTTGAGCAGTTTGCCACAACTCAGGCACCTGAGTTCGTATATATCTGCTTTATTGAATAAGAAGAAACGTTTTGTCGAAACGTTCTCAACTTGTTCTTCTGATATCTGTGCATCACAGCCACTTGCCGTATTCGTTGTTGGTGTTTCCTTTTTTTTAATTTTATACTTTGCTTGCATACCAAAGGGTTTGAGTTCAACACCTGGAGTGGCGGGATTCGTTTCTTTTCCATTTTATTTAGTACCTTGGGTCGATGAGGTCGGCGCGGCCGAGCGGTTTAACACGCTGAAACCTTCTCTTCTGGCGACGTGATAGTGGGTTCATTACACACGCCTTTCAGCTGGACGTAAACGTTGACTTCTCGTTCATAAATCAGTGGCAAACCACTAAACTTAAAATTGCCTGAAAAATCAACCAGGGCTTGGTCATTACGTCCTTTAAAGGACATGCAGATTTTAAAAAAAACCTCGAGTAGACCCAACTACATAAACTATAGTCCATTTACAAATGATTGCACTCATTCACGATCAGTTATTTTGAAAACTGTTTGTTGCATCGTTATGAAAATTTTCCTGCCATCTTGTATTTACCCCCACCCAAAGAATATGTCTTAGATAGGTCCAAAGGCAACTAAATCTTGGAAAGCGGCGACATTTCTTTGATGTTTTGGTGAAAAACTAGTGAATTCACGCTAACAAACTTGTTTTACAGTAATGCCCGTCAATTCGGGTGACGACACAAGGCGTATCCAGATTCGGACGGGAGTGGGTGCAATGTGTAATATTAGTAAGGACAGAGAATTCACAGAAGCATGGAGTAAATAATGTGGAATCGAAATGGAAATGGACAGAAAAGTAGAAGGAATATATTTCTTACCTTATTTTTCATTTTCTACTTGTTTCTTCAGCTGCTGGTTAATAATGTATAAACAAGAAGTCATGTTATTAGGATGTATTTAGCTGTTTATATGGAGTTCGTGAAAGCTTCTAAACAGCTGTGCGTAAATGTGCGTATGGAGGGACCAGAGATGACACCGTAATTTAGTCATCATGTGTCAATTTTTAAGGATCTGTTTAGGGTTTAAATGAGAATTGGACGGCTGAAGTCTCAAGCACCTATGGCCATGCTCTTCTACCAACTTATCGATTTGATATTTCTTGCTTTTTTGGCGTCTGTTTTACTTTACAAGGGACAACAATTCTAGCTTGAAATACGTTTCTGGAAATGGTATGTTTTCCTTTCGGAGCCATATTTTTATTGCTTTCTTTGTGCTCGATGCCGTAGGTATTTTGTCTTCTTGGGCAACAACATTGTAATATGATGCATTGTACATAATTAGAAAAGACGATCTATCAAGGAATGGAAGCACTATATTCTCGAGCGAATCTCTAAATACATTACCATTCATCTCATTATGATAATCCCTATTGGCTATATTCTTTGATACGAACACGAGTCTAGCATTCTGTAATAAGCCATTATGAGTACTACCAGCATGGGCTATGGCCAAACGCTGTCCCTTACTACTGGGCACATATCGCTTTATCTTTCCATCCAGTGATTGCCATTCCCTTTCACTTTTGTGGTGCGCATTGATGAAGGTTTCATCCAAATACGTTCATAATTTTCTTTGCACATTTCCCTTATTTCACGTAGGTATTTGCTTCTCATGGCTCCTAAATGCTGTTGCTCGCAAATGATATTTCTACCTCTCTTGTACTTTCTAAACGTGAAGCCTAATGTCCTGATAATTTTCCACAAAGTTGTTTTGGATAGCTCTATGTCATTGTTCTTTCTCAACCAAACCTTAAGTTTTCTTACAGTCACTGTTTCTTTGGTATCCAGCATTTTTATAATAGCTCGCCTTATGACATCCTTGTCAAAGTCGTCTACAATTGCCTTTCTACCTACAGTTTGCTTATCGCGTGTTGGTTTCATTCCAGATTCTTGCACCCATCGATGAAAAGACCGTTTACTCAAACCCAGTCCATGCACTGTTCTTTTCTCGGGATTTGTAATAGTATAAAACAGTTTCCTGCGATTCCCCGGGATGGTTAACCCGGTCAACAAATGCCCGCAGAAGTCTGATGTATCGGCCTAACGGCGCAAGAACGCAGCTTTGCTGTAAACAGGCACAACGCAATCACATCCGGAAAAAAACAACTCTGGATGAACGCAGAAGAAGAAGAAGTCTCCTGCGATCAGCTTCTTGACAAAAATATGTGTACAACTTCATAGCGATGCTTTGAAGTGTACACAATTTCACATTCAATTCCTATTCAACAATATTCAGGCGATCAGATGTTTGCGATAAATGGTAAGATTTATAAAATAATCACGTTTCATGAAAGCACCAACGTTATTGACGACACCTCTGAACACTCCAATTTAACTACACGGGGTTCTTGCCATAAGGTAATTCTCGTTCTGCACGAGAAATTCTACTATTGAACACTGATGTTTCCCTGTGAAGATGTAATACATTTCATAATACGCACTTCATCTCTGACCCGTAAATCATATACCGCATATAAACAAACATTGACATCTGCTATACAATCTCCAGAACATTTTTTGTTTGTTTGTTGGGTGTACATAATGATAAATCTCATCATTTTCTCTCAGTTAGTTACTGAGACATGGATTTTTATATGGGGAAAAATAAATGTAAATGGACTATAGTTAGTTAGTTGCATGTCCTTTACAGGACCTCGCAGTCAACCCCAGCATATTTTGGCTGTTTATGATCTTTTGGCAAATTTACGTTCAGTAGTTTGCCATTGCTTTCTGAACGACCGGCATCCATACCATTTTATTTTTTTAAAAGACGCTAGGTGGTCTGCTGCCAAATCGCCCACATCTGTGTTTCGAACATGCATGATTACGAACTGCTTCCGTAACACCTTCGCCACGGAGCAGGTACGTGAAATAGATAGAGGAAAACTGCAGAATGTTTTTTTTCCAGAGAATTGCCTGGAAAGGAAAGGCAACGAGGAAAGGAATTGGTCACTTCACCTCATATTGTTGTACTATAAAACATGAGAACGGGGGGAGGGGGGTCTCGAGGTATGGTGTCCGCCTCGAGTGCTGGAGGTTTCAGGTTCAAGTCTCGGCGAGGGCCGGGATTTTTTTAACGTGGATTTCTGGTAATAAAATTTCCCCTGGTCTCTGGGTTTTGAGATCGGACGCCCGTGTGTATTGTTGCGCACGTAAAACATCCCTTGTCAGTTAGGAATTGAAAAAGAGCAGCCTAACGGCGCTGCCCGGGCGAAATTTCGAGTTAAAAATCTACCCAAAGTATGTCAGGATCCTCGCTGGTGCTACGGGGTCCGTGCAATGAGCTGAGATTCTCCAGACTCAGGTTTGAGTTAGGAGTAGAACGGAGAACTTGTGGGTTACACCCGTGTGCCGTGATGGTGATCCGTCGACTAAACTAAACTAAACTAAACTAAACTAAACTAAACTAAACTAAACTAAACTAAAACATGAGAACACCTAACACCGGACATGCCAGCGGCAACTTTTGCCTTAGATTAATCATGTCCTGATTATGGCTGTTTCAATCGTGGATAGAAAACCGTGTACATCGTCGAACAAATATTCGAGAAAACTTCGCAGCTAAAACTAAATTTTAACTGTGCGTACCAACTCCTCATAATCATCACTACCATCATCATTATCATCGTCATCATCATAATCACCACTACCATTATCATCATCATTAACATCATCACTACCATCATCATTATTATCGTCATATCGTAACCGTCACTATCATCATCATCATCATCATCATTATCACCATCACCATCATTATCACGATCCTCATCATCATCATCATCATCATCATCATCATCATCATCATCATCATCATCATCATCATCATCATCATCATCATCATCATCATCATCATCATCATCGTCATCGTCATCACCATCATCGTCATTACCATCATCATCCGTATCATCATTATCATCATCATCATCACCACCATCATCATCACCACCATTGCCATCATCATTATCATGTGGATTCGTTTGATGGTAAGCGATACTGATAATAGGGAAAGCTATTCCACACGCAAAATTCAATCCGGTACTACTAAAAATAGCATCTGCGCTTGAGTTCAAAGCGAGTGAAAAAAGTCATCATCATCATCATCATCACCATCATCACCACAACCATCACCATCATCATCATCAATATCATCATCATCATCATCGTATTGATTATCATCATCACCATAATCATAATTACCGTCGTCATCATCATCATCATCATCATCATCATCATCATCATCATCATCATCATCATCATCATCATCATCATCATCATCACCAAAATCATGATGACTATCATCATCACCACCACCATCACAGCTTTCACCATCCAGTGGGTTGCCTTGTGCTGAACCTTCCCAAATAAATCTTTTGAACATTCCTTTCTGCAACAACCAGCGTCCCTGCCCCTATTGCTGCCATGCGTAAACAATCTATTACGTATCTAACTGTACCCCCTGCTTGTTCCTGTAATTGCCTTCAAGTTAAATATGTTGCCTGGAAAACTCAAGAAAGAAACATTCATCAGCAAACATAGAAAACCCCGAATCCTACATGAGCTAATCACCACCCACAAAGGCAGTCGCTCTAGCGAAGTTGATAGCGTACTGCACTGGTATTGTCTTGAGTACGGTCGGACACGTGGACTCGTCTCTTGCCAAAGTGAGACAAAGATTGGCCGCCTCCATGCTCTTAGGCCTACAAAATATGACGGCGATATTACACTACAGACCCATAGTTGAAAACTGCTTCTGTACAAATTTAATATTATTATTATTATTTTAAAATTTACACAAAGGAAAAGCCTAGAAAAATCAACAATCAGCTCGACAATTTGTGTCAGACAAGATCCCGCGTGCCAGACAAATATCCCGCTCTACAGTAAACACATAAATAAATAATAAGCTTTCGCTCAGGTTAATAAAACTAACGCCTAGAATCGGAAATGTACGTCGCAGAAAGATTGGGAAAAAAACTGGCTCATGCGAGCTACAACTACAAGATGGCGGATATTTCAAGAATGCAAGTGACATCCAATATTCTACCATGTATTGATCAACACTCTTTGTAGACATTAAGAATAAGTCGTAAAATGAGGACGAATTAGTCGTTCAGAACAGATCAGTTGCTGTTTTCACAACAAAGGTCGGCTGAATTGCTTGTTGAGTATTCTCTGTCTATTGCCATCATAATAGTAATACTTCCTAACATCCTTTGTCCAGTCTATCTTTTAATATTCCTTTACCATCTTTCCAGTCTGTTGATGTTGTGTAATACAAATACTCTTTTCGGTCTATATGTTAATGTTACTCTCTCATCTCTGCAGCCCAATTCCTGGCGTTACTCTCCCATCTTTCCAGCTCATCTCTTGACGTTGCTCTCTCATCTTTCAGGTCTACGTCCTAACGTTACTCTCCCATCTTTCCAGTCAATCTCTTTTTCCTACTCTTAACAAGAACCACGCAAGACAGAAAAGTAGTTCTGCTAGGCTGCGACCATAAAGTCAATAAATAATAAATGATTGCTCAAATATACTGAGGCGTTAACAATTAAGCGTTCCAACCAATTTTATGCAGACAGAAAGGCTTCGTTTTAAATTTGTGATACCGCGGGGGTATCAAATGCTCCACATTCGAATAGCATCAGTGACTATATTGTTAAGCTTTCCAGCTAAAGTATCATTCATTTATTTACTTCGTATGATACATAACACTGCATGATGCACCTGACAAGATGCAGTGAAATATACCAGCCAATAAATCATGCAACCTATTGATTGTGACTTCTGTGTATTAAGCAGCCGTGTCAGCATTAAAACGAATAATACAAGAAAGAAAAGTAATTCTATTAGCGCTCAAACGAATAATATAATAAATAAAAGTAGTTATTTTAGCGCTGAAACAAATGATACAAGAAAGAAAAGTAGTTCTATTAGTGCTGAATCAAATGATACAAGAAAGAAAAGTAGTTCTGTTAGCGCTGAAACGATTAATGCCAGAAAGAAAAATAGTTCTTTCACCACTAAAACGATTAACCCAAGAAAGAAAAGTAATTATGTCAGCATTTAAACGAATGACTACAGAAAGAAAGGCAGTTACGTTAGCACTGAAACAAATGACTCAAGTAAGAAAAGTAGTTCTGGCAGCGCTGAAACGAAGGACTTAAGAAATAACTAGTTATGTCAGCTCATAAACAAATGACGCAAAAATTAATTAGTTCTGCTAACACTGAAACGAATGATGCGTGAATGAAAAGTTATGCTATTAGCATTGATACAAAGACGCATTAACTGATTAGTTCTGCTAGCACTGTAACGAACGACGCAAGAAAGTTCTGCTAGCACTGTAACGAATGCTGCAAGAAGTAATTAGTTCTGCTAGCACTGTAACGAACGACGCAAGAAATAATTATTTCTGCTTGCATTGTAATGATAGACGCAAGAAATAATTAGTTCTGCTAACACTGTAACGAACGACGCAAGAAATAATTAGTTCTGCTAGCACTGTAACGAATGACGCAAGAAATAATTAGTTCTGCTAATACTGTAACCAAGAAGACGGTGGAGAGATAATATACATACAGACCTACAAGCACTTGGAATCAGCGACTGGCAAGAGAAGGTCAACCAAAGAGACGAATGGAGACGGCTTGTATCTGCAGCAAAGAACCTCAATGGCTCGGAATGCTGAAGAAGAAGAAGAAGAAGAAGAAGAAGAAGAAGAAGAAGAAGAAGAAGAAGAAGAAGAAGAAGAAGAAGAAGAAGAAGAAGAAGAAGAAGAAGAAGAAGAAGAAGAAGAAGAAGAAGAAGAATACTTAACGAACGACGCAAGAAATAGTTATTTCTGCTAGCATTGTAACGAACGACGTAAGAAATAATTAGTTCTTCTAGCTCTGAAACGAATGACGCAAGAAATAACAGAAGGCGTGTAAGCATAACTCCGCTCCGCTGTTTGCTAGAAATCTCCAGCTCATTTTGGAGACAGAAATGTAAACACTTTCCACCGCCTGTCTGTAACCACACTAGAAATCTAATCTGGCTTCTCTCTCTTTTCACTGACCATAATTTAACTATCCAAGCCCAGGGGAAATGTGAAACGGGTCATGCTAAAAACCGTTTTCTCCACTCGTGTCCAACACCTTGGAGAAATCTGACGAATGTGACACAAACTTGCTTAACGATTCACTGCCGAAGGATATGTCTCCAAATGTGACCTCCCATTAGGACAGAAGGATGATGTATCGCCATACTAGTTTCATGGCGTAATTTGTTTTGTTTCGTGGTATCTTCCGCAATTTCAATGCTCAGTGAGTGGAAATTTGCACCCATACAGGAGTAAAGGGGTTGTGTAGCACCTTAACATTTTTCATTGTCGTTTCATTTGATATCTTGTTACTTATCACAATTCGCAAGGTTGCATACTTCGTGTGGTCTATATGATATTACTTGTGGGTAACACAAGATGAAATTTTTTTAATGCATGGGGAATGCGTTAGGTTACTTGTTGTTACCCACTCTATTATTTAGTGGGGTAGTTGAAATGGGCAAGGGATGGAGTAGAGAGTATGGGGGATGTATACTTACTGCTACTCACACATCGTTACTGTCCTCGTTCACAAATTTAGAAAAGCGTTACTCTCCCATCATTTGAAAACTATGTTTTCTTTTGAGAAGGGGGTAAAATAACGTGCATGTTAACACCAAGGAAGGGCGGAGGAAGGAGTTAAGAATCTGGAAAATACAATCGATGTTACAGGGGTGAGATAGGAGGAATGGGGATGTGGGATCAGAGAGGTTGAGTAGAAATCCTCTCATAGTGTCCTCCCATAAGGTGTCGTCCCATAGCGTCTCCTACCATAGTGTCCTCCCATAGAGTGTCCACCCATAGAGTGTCCTCCCATAGTGTCCTCAAATAGAGTGTCCACCCATAGAGTGTCCTCCCATAGTGTCCACCCATAGTCTCCTTTTACAGCGTGTACTCCCATAGTCTCCTCATATAGTCTCCTTCCACAGAGTGACCTCCCATTCAATGTCCACCCGTAGAATTCCCCCACCCCCTCCATATAGTCTTCACCCATTGTCTCCTCCCATAGAGCGCCCACCCACAGTCTCCTAACGCAGGGACTTTTCCCGTTTTATCCTCCCATAAAGGAAGAAAAAGAAGAAACGGATATAAAAGGTGGATGAGGAAGAGAAGAAGAAGAAGAAGAAGAAGAAGAGGAAGAAGAAGAAGAAGAAGAAGAAGAAGAAGAAGAAGAAGAAGAAGAAGAAGAAGAAGAAGAAGAAGAAAGTATAAAGAAGGAAGAAGGAGAAGCAGGAGGAGGAGAAGAAGAAGCAGGAGGAGGACGGTAGTTATTGCAGCTACCTGCTGGTTTCGGCTGAATGCAGTTAACGAAGCCACACCTGGCCGTAGCTGAAAGGCGGGAACCATAATATGAAAGCGCGTATTGATTGTTATGTTATATATTCACATTTCTCCCTGATCTCAAATGCACACCTAATTCGGTGTGTACGAGAAGCAAGTGCCCAACTTGTGTCGGCTCACGGCCTAATGAGGTTTTGATTTTTGCTGTAACTGTCGGCGAGGCGACAGCGCCGCTGGTTGTAGATAGTTCTGGCAGAATTGTTAAAGTCATTAATAGGGATTTATGGAAAGCGTGTTTGTTAAATTTGCTCTGACCCAGACAGCTATTTACAGATACGGGAATTGTGGGTCAGGAGAAGCTGTCTGGCAACTGGGTTAAGTGTTACAACTGACCTTTAGTGGATACCCGTAACGGTTGTCTGACTTTGGGGTTAAGTGTTACAACTGTCATATAGTGGATAATGGTAATAGTTGTCTAGCAACGGGGTTAAGTGTTACAGCTGGCCTATAGTGGATACCCGTAACAGTTGTCTGGCTTTGGGGTTAAGTGTTACAACTGTCATATAGTGGATAATGGTAATAGTTGTCTAGCAACGGGGTTAAGTGTTACAGCTGGCCTATAGTGGATAATCAAAACAGTTGTCTGGCAATAAAGGAGCTAATGTTACAGCTAGCCTATAGTGGATAATCGTAACAGTTGTCTGACAGTGAAAGAGACAATGTTACTACTGGATTAGTGTGGATAGTCGTAACAGTTGTCTGACAATGGAGTTAATGTTACAGCTGGATTATAGTGGATAATCGTAACAGTTGTCTGGTAATGGATAATAGTGGATAATAGTAATGGTTGTCTGGCAATAAAGGTGACAGTGTTACAACTGATTTAGTGTGGATAATAGTAATAACAGTCTGGCAATGACGGAGACAATGCTACAACTGGACGTGGATAATCGTAACAGTTGTCTGGCATTAAAGGTGACAGTGTTACAACTGGTTTATAGTGGATAATAGTAACAGTTGTCTGTCAATAAAGGAGCTATGTTAAACTGGCCTATTGTGGATAATCATAAGTTATCTGTCAATAAAATCGTTAGTGTCATATAGTGGATAATCATAAGTTATCTGTCAATACACGAGTTAATGTCCTATAGTGGATAATAATAGGTTATCTGTCAATACACGAATTAATGTCCTATAGTGGATAATCATAAGTTATCTGTAAATAAAGTCGTTAATGTCCTATAGTGGATAATCGTGACAGTTGTCTGTCAATAACGTAGTCAATGTCCTATAGTGGATAATCATAAGTTATCTGCCAAGAAAGGAGTTAATGTCCTATAGTGGATAATCATAAGTTATCTGCCAAGAAAGGAGTTAATGTCCTATAGTGGATAATCATATGTTATCGCTATAGTGGATAATCATACGTTGTCTGTAAAGAAAGGAGTTAATGTCCTGTAGTGGATAATCATAAGTTGTCTGTCAAGAAAAAAGTTAATGTTACAACTGGCCTGGAGTCGATAATAGTAACAGATGTGTGTCGGTAAAGGAGTAACGTTAAAATAATCTATGACATGGTTGTGATCTGGTTACAGTAAAATATCACTTTAATTGCACAAGGATACTTCAAAAGTGCATTAAAGTCTTCTCATATATTTCACACCGGCAGGTTCTTTGCCCGGTGCAGGAACTCTGTAACACCGGTATTTACCAGAATTACACTTCTGTAAATATTGTTTGTGGGTAGGTTTATACTTGTGTTATTGTATCCGGGCATGTGTTGTTACATGAGTTCAGTTGAGCCAGGAACCTACACCACAGCACACGGGACATCCCTTTACGTTCAGCGTAAACTTCTTCGGCGAAGAGCCCAAATAGTAATGGTACCTGTTGTAGTCTGATTATGTGTCCGTCGGGCTTTTCTTCGGTGAACTGAGTGTTGGCTTCTGGTCACTCCGTGCTGCACCATTCTTCAGTGAACTGAGTGTTGGCTTCTGGTCACTCCGTGCTGCACCATTCTCTACAGGCAATGATGGTGTTTCTATTCTTCCACATTATAAACGTTATCCCAAAGGGCCCTGACTATCTCTGCCTTATCGTGTACTCATACCCCACCCAGTGGTTCAGAGATAGCCAGTTTGTCCGCATGCTCATCTAGGAACACTCCAGCATGCCACCTGGAAACGATCCAACGGATGATCACTTTTTTTTTTTTTTTGGTTACTCTTCCCGAAGCATACCTGCCTTCATCATGTTCAGCATGCTATGTGAATCCGTTAGATAGTGATGATCTACACCGATGGGTCAGTGATACGAAACAGACGTAGTGATTGGGGTTTCATTGCGAAGGCTTATGGACTTGAAAAGGCTTGAAATAGGAGAGTCTCGCATATGAGATTACGACATTCAGCATGTGAATAGAGGTGGAAGCAGTGACAGCGGCATTCCGTTGATTAGAGGAGACCACTGCAACACACATTGTCTTCATCACGGGCCCAAGGAGTATGCTTAGTAAAGTGGAGAAAGGAATGTTTTGTGTGGAATGGCTGTCCTCTCTTCAGAAGTCATATATTGTGAGAATGGTATGGATTTTTGGCTCTGGCCACTCTGGAGTGTGGAGAAATAAACATGCTGATATGCTGGCAGAAAATGCACCTCTTGGTGGTATATTACCTATAGACAATGGAGAGGTGCTCGTGAGCCTGTGGGACCAGGTTGAGAAGGCGTGGGAACAGACTGAGAACCCGTATGTGGAAAGAATGAGATTGCGGGGGATCGTCGGGGGTTCTGGAAGAATATCAAAACTGAGAGGAAAGACCAGAACTTTAAATCATACAGCGGCATGACTCTTCGCTGGCTGTTGAACGAGGGGACGGAGTGCGTATAGAAATGTCGTGAGTGCAGTGATGTCGGTTATTAGCACAACTCAACTCAACTGTGAATCCATAGTCACGACATCTGTGTGATATTTGTCCTCCAGCCAGGGTAACTCCACACTGACTGCCTCCACCTCCATTTTTATACTACAGTCTGTTTTTTTTTTTTTTTTTTTTTTTTTTTTTTGTTGCCCCAATATAAAATTCCATATCTCAGTAACCAACTGAGGGAAAATGATGAGATTTAGCATATAACCTTATCATTATGTCCACCCAACCAAAAAAACAATTTATTCTGGAAATTGTACAGCAGATTTCAATGTTTGTTTATATGCGGTATATAATTTACGGCTCAGAGATTAACTCCATCATTTTAAAAGTACTACAGCTTCATCAAGACACATCCGCGCTTTTTTTTTTTTTTTGAAATTGTCTCGTGGTTTTCGTTTTGGCACAGACTGCGCGCAGTTAAATGGGATTGTTCAGAGATGTCTCCTATGTGGTTCTTTCATGAAACGTGATTACATAAATAAATATATAAATAAATCTTACCATTAATATAATATTAATAGCTAATGTTTGAATGTGTGAATATTGTTCAATGGGATTGAAAGTGAAATTGTGTATACTTCAAACAGTGGCGTGCAGAGGTTCTTTGATGCCCGGGGCCAACCCCTTGATTGGATGCCCCTTAATTGTTCTTTCCCTAATTCATTCTTCTTCCCCTCCCACTGCACTGTGCTGCCCCCTCTCCCTAATCGGATGCCCCCCCCCCCCCTGCCTGCTGGATGCCCAGGGCCGTCGCACCCCCCGCACCCCCCGCACCCCCCTCTGCACGCCACTGACTTCAAAGCACCGCTATGAAGTTGTACACATATTTTTGTCAAGAAGCTGATCGCAGGAAACTGTTTCATACTGTTACAAATCCCGAAAAAAGAACAGTGCATGCATTAGGTTTGAGTAAACGGTCATTTCGTCGATGGGTGCAGGAATCTGGAATGAAACCAACACGCGATAAGCAAACGGTAGGTAGAAAGGCAATTGTAGACAGCTTTGACAAGGATATCATCAGGCGAGTTATTATAAGAATGATGGATGCCAAAGAAACAGTGACTGTAAGAAAACTGAAGGTTTTGTTGAGAAAGAACAACAACATAGAGCTATCCAAAACAACTTTGTGGAAAATTATAAGGACATTAGGCTTCACTTTTAGAAAGTACAAGGGAGGTAGAAATATTCTTTGCGAGCAACCGCATTTAGGAGCCATGAGAAGTAGATACCTACGTGAAATAAGGGAAATGCGCAAAGAAAATTATGACATAGCGTATTTGGATGAGACGTGGATCAATGCGCACCACTCAAGTGAAAAGGAATGGCAATCAATGGATGGAAAGATAAAGCGTTATGTGACCAGTAGTAAAGTACAGCGTTTCGTCATAGCCTATGCTGGTAGTACTCATAATAGTACTCGGGGGCGGGGCGGGGGGGGGGGGTACGTGGTGTCAGGCATTGGTAGCACCTTTGGTAAGGATGACTCTCATGTCCTTTTCAGGACCCATCCCCCACTGGTCCAAGCCTGACACCCAGCTCGTGCCTGTGGCTCCTAGTAGCTGTCAGTATGCGACAGCGGCCACCCCCCCCCCCCTGGGCAACAGCTGTGAGAGGCTGGCTAAACCAGGCATGGGTATCCGATTTGGTGTCAAACCAAGAGGTAAACTAGGGTATGCCTACCCAGCATGTGAAGACAGGATTCGGCAGACTGCGCGGAAGAAATAATTCCTGATTCAACGGGCAAGACGGCGTTTACCTGCAAAGCGTTGTGGAACGTAATGAGCACGGCAAGGCACGTAGAGCGCTCTGGTCATCCACTGCACCTGTATTCGTCTCCAGTCGTCTCGACTTGTCTTGCCACTGGACTCAGATGGACTCAGGAGAGAGAGTGAGGTCGACGAATTGCGCAACTCTTCTTCACTTTAATCCAAGTCATCGCGCAAGTCATTCTTCATCCAACGTCATATATCACCTTCAAGCCCTGTGGCGATGGGCGAGCGGCGAAGCGGCAGGCGTGGGTACGCTGGCAGCCGTAGTCGCAGACCTGCACACAGGCGGCTCAGGCCATATGGTCGTCTTCTACTGACCGGAGCAGCAGTGGGATTCGGCAACCCCTGAGCAACTGAGCAGCCCTCTATAGGAACACACTGCTCACCTCCATAGCATGAGGAAGGGGCTAGAAAAGGTGCCATAAACATTGTCTGCTCCATCACTACCTAATCAGCTAGCCGCGGTTGGTGGGTACCCTAACTGCGGTGACATACAAACAAAGATAAAACAAGCAAAGCTAAAAGAGTAAACCATATTCCCTTAACAACTGGAACTTGGAATTTACGCACCCTACTTGACAGAGGCGACGCGTCGGGTCCAGAGAGACGAACAGCACTGATTGGGAGAGAGCTGGGCAGGTACAACATCGACATTGCAGCCTTGAGAGAGACACGACTTGCAGAAGAAGGCCAAATCTGTGAAATAGGTGCCGGCTACACATTTTTCTGGAGAGGAAGGAAAAGCGAGGAAAGACGCCAATCCGGTGTGGGATTTGCCATTAAGTCGGCCCTGGTCGGCAAATTAGCTGGATTTCCAAAGGCTATAAACGACAGGCTCATGACCGTGAAGTTGCCCCTGCTGAATGGAAGGAAGCATGCAACCATTGTGAGTGTCTACGCACCAACTATGACCAACGAAGATGATGTCAAGAACAAGTTCTATGAGGACCTGCACAATGTATTAACATTTGTTCCCAAAGGAGACAAACTTATACTCCTTGGGGATTTCAATGCCAGAGTAGGCACGGACACCACCTCTTGGAGTGGCATTATTGGAAAGTATGGAGTCGGAAATTGTAACATCAATGGACTCCGCCTCCTTCAGACATGTGCCGAACATGATCTCCTGATTACGAACACAATTTTCCGTCTCCCCATGAGAAATAGGACATCGTGGATGCACCCTCGCTCGAAACACTGGCACCTCATTGACTATGTCATCGTCAGGAGGAGTGACAGACAAGACGTTCGAGTGACAAAATCCATGTGTGGTGCCGAATGTTGGACAGACCATCGTCTCATTGTCTCGAAAATAACCATTCACATCAGGCCACCACGGCGTCCTCAAGGGGCGAAAATGCAAAAAAAGCTAAATGTCACCCGCCTAAACAGCAAGAAAATGCAGCAGTCGTTTGAAAATATGCCGGAAGACCGCCTCAAGTCCAATGCTGCAGCTAAACAGGATACAGAAACAGAATGGAGAGCCCTAAAGGACATCATTTACAACACTGCTATGGAAATCCTGGGTCCAGCCCCCCGAAAGCATAAAGACTGGTTTGATGAAAATTCCGAAGACATCAACCAATTGCTGTCCGAGAAACATCTTCTCCTCAAGGCACATTTGAACGACCCAAAGTCAACATTAAAAAAAAGATGCTTTCAAGAACATTCAGAGAGTAGTGCAGCAGAAACTTCGGCACATGCGGGACTCCTGGCTGAGCAACAAAGCTGATGAAATTCAGGGTTTTGCTGACAGACATGATATGAAAAACTTCTACGACTCACTGAAAGCGGTCTATGGTCCTTCATCACCAGGCATAGTTCCCCTCCTCAGTGCAGATGGGGGTGCATTGGTCACCGATAAGAAAGAAATCCTTCAACGCTGGGCAGAGCATTTCAGCAAAATCTTAAATGCAACTTCCTTCTTCGATGATGAAACCATCAACTGCCTTCCTCAAGTTCCCACCAATGAGACACTTGATGACCTGCCAACCATAGTGGAAGTAAACAAAGCCATCCGGCAACTCTCCAGCGGCAAGGCACCTGGTCCTGACTCCATCCCAACAGAGATATACAAGGCAGGTGGGTCGGTCCTAACAGAGCAGCTTCACCAAGTCTTTACAAACATATGGGTGAACGAGACCATGCCACAACATTTCAAGGACACGTCAATAGTCCACCTTTACAAACGTAAAGGAAACCGCCAATCCTGTGACAACCACCGAGGCATCTCCTTGCTTTCAATTGCACGGAAGATACTCGCCAGAATTCTTCTCAATCGCCTCACAGCCCATCTCGATCAAGGTCTTCTTCCTGAGAGTCAATGTGGCTTCAGAAAAGAACGTGGAACTGTTGACATGATTTTCGCTGCAAGGCAGCTGCAAGAGAAATGTCAGGAACAGAATTGCGAAATGTTCTCCACTTTCGTTGACCTTACCAAGGCTTTTGATACAGTCAGCAGAGAAGGACTATGGAAGATTGTGGCAAAATATGGCTGTCCACGTAAGTTTGTCCAAATAGTGCGGCTATTTCATGACGGCATGCAGGCAAGAGTACAGGAAAATGGTGAACTGTCTGAACCCTTTCCTGTCACCAATGGAGTGAAGCAAGGATGCGTCCTGGCACCAACACTGTTCAGCCTCATGTTTTCAGCCATGTTGATGAATGCCTTCGAGAACGACGACATTGGAATAGACATCAACTACCGTATGGATGGAAAGTTATTCAATCTCAGAAGGCTGAAAGCTAAAACCAAAATTAACAGCGACACCGTCAGAGAGCTCCTGTTTGCTGATGATTGCGCTCTATACGCCAACTCAGAGGCGGACATGCAACATAATGTTTCAGCTTTCTCACATGCCTCTGCCAACTTTGGGCTCAATATCAACTTGGAGAAGACTGTAGTTATGTACCAGCCAACTCCAGGGAATAATCACATTGTGCCGAATATCAAAGTGAATGATCATAGACTAAGTGTTGTGGACAAATTAACCTATCTTGGCAGCACTGTGTCACAAGCTGCCACAATTGATGACGAAGTGAATGCAAGAATCTCCAAGGCCAGTGCGGCCTTTGGCAGACTGTACAAGAATGTAATGGACAGAACTGGAATAAGCCTGCAAACAAAGCTAAAAGTCTACAAAGCAGTTGTATTATCCACACTGCTATATGCTTGTGAAACCTGGACTGTTTATCAGTGACACGCTAGGAAATTAAACCACTTCCACACAGTCTGCCTAAGGAAGCTACTGAAGATTAAATGGCAAGACAAGATTCCAGACACTGAAGTCCTAGAAAGAGCATCCATACCCAGTATCCACACTATACTGATGAAGAATCAGATTCGTTGGGCTGGTCACTTGACTCGCATGCCAGATCACAGGCTCCCTAAACGAATTTTTTACAGCGAACTGCGTTGTGGTACACGCTCCCAAGGTGGCCAGAGGAAACGATTTAAAGACACTCTGAATATTTAACTGAATGCTTTTGGAATTCATCATGACACCTGGGAGGCTGCAGCCAGAGACCGAAATTTGTGGCGTGCATCATTACGCAAAGGTGCAGTCATATGTGAGGCAACCAGGACTGCAAGAGCTGTGAAGAAAAGGCAGGACAGAAAAACCACTGCAGGAAATCCTACTCCAGAGACGACAAGCATTCTTTGCCCACATTGTCAAAGAACATTTCGAGCCAAAATAGGCCTTATCAGGCATCTTAGAACCCACGGCTCCATACCTTCAACCCCACTGGATGAAATGAATGGTCATCATCATTCTTGATGGACAAACAACAGTACTCATAATGGCTTACTACAGAATGCTGGGCTCGTGTTCGTATCAAAGTATGCAGACAATAGGTATTATCATAATGAGATGAATGGTAATTAGTTTAAGGATTGGCTAGAGAATACAGTACTTCCATCCCTTGATAGACCAGCTTGTCTAATCATGGACAATGCATCATATCACAGTGTTGTTGCCCAAGAAGACAAAATACCTACGGCATCGAGCACGGCATCGAGCAATAAATATATGGCTTCGAAGGGAAAATATACCATTTCCAGAAACATATTACAAGCTACAGTTGTTGTCCCTTGTAAAACAGGCGCAAAAAAGCAAGAAATATCAAATCTACATGTTGATAGAAGAGCATGGCTATAGGTGCTTGAGACTTCCGCCGTATCATTCTCATTTAAACCCTATAGAACTTGTGTGGGCTAAAATTAAAGGACATGTGGCAGCTGCCAATACTACATTCAAATTGTCTGACATCAAGATGCTAACCCAGTCCGCGCTATTAAATATTGATAAAAGTTACTGGAAAAAATGTGAGGACTATGCGTTGAAAGAGGAAGAGGGCTATTGGATTGAATTTTATGCAACCGAGAGCAATCATCAACCTACTGGAATCGTCCGACACAAATTAAGGTCTGAGCAGATCGCAGACCTTAATCTACGTACACACTTACTGGGATATTTTGTTCCAACTATTCAGACGAATTGCAGGCCCTAAACATTACAGCATCAGCATAATGTCAATGGCAACAGTTTGTAATCCACAGTGATGAAGTTTCAATTCCGCAAGCCCTCAGCGGTGACAAACAACTGTATTGAAACACACACACACACACACATACACACACACACACACACACACACACACACACACACACACACACACACACACACACTAAACGCATTGAATACCAACAGAAGAGTAATAATGCGGTGGAAACTGACATATTGTGGCATAACAAGAAACGTGATAGCAAACATGTTGTCAAATTAGGGGACAACACACGTGCATACGAATCAATCTATAGACTTCAATGAAAAGAGGACCAACATCTTGGTCGTTAAGAAGAAAGCCCACTACAGAGACACTGACAACTATTTTCATAGTGCAAAACAGGTAATCATGTTCCGTCTCTGAACGGTAAACAGCAGAGTAGACAATCTTTCACGAAGACTCAAAGCGGGTCTGTCACCCATGTGTACTTGTGAACAAATTACACAGACAGCTGAACAGATCCTTAAAAATTGAAACATGATGACTAAATTGCGGTATCATTTCTGGTCACTCCATACGCACATTAACGCACAGCTATTTTGAAGCCTTCACGTACTCAGTATAAAAAGCTAACATGAATACTTGTGTGCACATTTATAACCAGCAGCTGAAGAAGCAAGAAGGAAATGAAAAATAAGGTAAGAAATCTATTCCTTCTACTTTCCTGTCAATTTACAAATTATTTACCCCATGCCTCTGTAAATTCTCTGTCTTTACTAATATTACACATTGCACCCCTCTCGGGAATCTCCGTGGTGAAGTGGTCAAGCCGTCTGACTCGGGCTCCGATGGTTGTATGTTCGATTCCAGGCCGCTTCCTTAATTTCACGAGTGCATTTTTTCGGAGACTCCCGAGGGTCGTCGCTGGAGCTACGGAGTTCGTGCTTTGTGCGACGCTTTCCGCGCTGCGGAAAGATACTGAGCCATATGGGATAAAAACCCGGTGCAATGCAGCCGACCCAGTCGACTTTTAAGCTACTTCTTTTATTGCACCCACTCCCATACGAATTCGGATGTGTGTCATCCTTGTGTCGTCATGTGAATTGGTGGGGCGTTCATTACTGTAAAAACAAGTTTGTTAGCGTGAAATCACTAGTTTTTCAGCAAAACATCAAAGAAATTTCGCCGCTTTCGATGATTTAAGTTGCTTTTTGACCTATCAAAGACATATTCCTTGGGTGATGGTAAATATAAGACGGCAGGAAAAATTTCATAACGATGCAACAGACAGTTTTCAAAATAATTGATCGTGAATGACGGCATTCGTTTCTGGACATACTATTTATGTCATATGATAGTTGAAACTGGAAGTGGTTTAATAGAAGAATGATGAGAAAACCGTGGATGGACAGAAAAAGCAATGTTAATATATTGAAAGAACTCACAAAGAGAACTGGTTGCTCGCATCAGAAGAAGACAGTTCACATTCATCGGGCATTTCATGAGAAGGGGGAAGCTGAAGTATGTCTTTATAACGGGAAAAGTGGAGGGAAGAAGAGGCAGTAGGAGACAAAGAAAGAAGATGCTGGACACTTTGACATCATGGATGAAAGACCATCCGTGTCAGAAAAGATCAACAGTACAGAAACTAGAGGGCTGTGGAGAGACATGATCGCCAACGCCACTCGGTATAGACTATAAGAAGAATAATTGAATCCGAAAGGGCTCTTTTACACACCTAGTTAGTTAATTCTTTAGTTAGTTAGTTAGTTAGTTAGTTAGTTAGTGTAGTTAGTTAGTTAGTGTAGTTGGTTAGTTAGTAAGTTAGTTAGTTAGTTAGTTAATTAGTTAGTTAGTTAGTTAGTTAGTTAGTTAGTTAGTTAGTTAGTTAGTTAGTTAGTTAGTTAGTTAGTTAGTCGACAGATCATCCTCCCTGCTCGTCGAACCATTCAGTCCATAAGTGCTCGGATCCCCTCCTCAGCAAATCCCGCAGCGTGTAGCGGCGTGCGACACCAGTTCTGTGTTGGTTTATTAATCTTCTTTCTCTTCCTGCATAGTGTTCTTGTGTTTACGCACCTAATGCACATTGAAGAAATGTACTGGTTCACATAACCTTTTAGAGAAATTGATAGCCGGTGGATGATCTCATCAATATCACGCCGGTCTTCATTACTGTCCTGGACATCTCCTAGTTCTCTTGTCAATCTGTGTCGACATAGGATACCAGGTCCAGTTTCGTTAAAGAATCCGCCTGGATGCGAATTGAACCCACGGTGAACAGGCCGGAAGGGAAGGGCACTAGCTTCTACGCCACCGTGACTTCCGTAGCTTGTGTGACTACAGTACAAGTGTATTTTTAATGACTGTGCAGCGTTTGAAAATATTGTCGGTTCAAGTTTTGTACTTACCTATTATGTTGCATGGATTTTACAGAGGCTGAATAAAAAACTTGGAGCGGCAATATTGTCAAACACTGCATAGTCATTAAAAATACAGCCTATACTTTGCAATGCTAGTCGAACCTCTGAGGGAAAAAATAAACAAGATTTAAAAGTCAAGAGGATCGATTTCATTGCACCTGGTTTTATCCCATATGGCTCGGTCTCTTTGCGCAAGCCAACCTGCTGAAACAAGTCGCACAAAGCCCGAACTCCGTTGATCCAGCTACGACCCCCAGAAGTCTCCGAGACAATTGCACCCGTAAACCGAACGATTAACCCGGATCCGAACCCACAATCTTTGAGGCGCGAGACAGCTGGCGTAACCAGTTCGCAGCGAAGACTCCCTGTCGAATCTCTGAGATTTCATCGTGGGCGGGGAGGGAGTGGGGTGGCGGAGGTCTTAATGCGCTTAACATTAAACTTCCTGTGCGATAACGGTGCGGTATGTGGATCGTTCCCTAATCCGGTCAATTGATGTCAACGTTGACTCCTCGTTCACAAAGGAAAGACAAACTGCTGAACTTCAAAACAATGTTTTCCCGTAGTGAATTTGAATAACGAAGACACAAACAATAGATTGCACGATTTATTGCCTGGCATATTTCGCTGCATCTCGTCAGGTACATACTGCAGAAATCACACAACTTACGTGAATTAACTAGATAAATCCTTCAAGTTGAAATATACACATATTCGCACAGTAATGTCACTTATCTACCACGGTAATTTTAAGCTGACTAACATGTCTTTCTGTTTACACAATTCTGGCTTGCGTTGATAGATCATAATTGCTTCTGCAAATTTTAACAAGCGAGTATTTTGTGTGTTAAACAACACGCGAAATGCAGTGTCCCTGTCCACAACATGGCTACTATCGACAATGTGCCTACCGATTGAAGACGCCGGGAGCTTCCGGTGTGTGGCCCCACGAGGCTAGCATCTCCTGTGTGTTGTATCTTGTTGACCCATTGAGGTATGTGTTCTGACACCCGTTTGTTAAGCTGTCTCTCTGTTCTACCAATGTTAACGGCCTGGCATCTACATGTGAATTGGTAAATACAATTGTTTGTGGCGTACAGAGGAACAGGCTCTTTGACTGCTGGTGTAGGAATCGGTACGGTTTTATATATAATGACTGGAGTTGCCGCACAGAATGTTCGACCTACTGCTGTAGTAAGCCGATCTTGTAGACGTTGCATTACGTCATCCCCTCGAAAGGTTAGCTGGATGAATACCTTGAGTTTAGGGACTGTAGTTACGTCTGCTTTAGGTTTGGGCTGTTGGCAGTGGCGCTTTATAAATCCTGTGGAGTACCCATTCAGGTTTAAGACATTCTTCAGAGTTTCAAATTCCTCTGTCAGTGTGTCCTGGGTCCATATCTTTCTAGCAGGGTCAAACAAGGCCCGTACTAAACCCCGTTTGTACTGGACAGGTGTGAAGCTCTGAAAATTTAGGTATTGGCCAGTCCATGTTCCTTTGCGATACACCGATCTTTGAATTGTGCCGTCTGCTCTACGTCTCATTAGAATATCTAGGAACGGTAACGCTTCGTTGTGTTCGTGTTCCATAGATAGAGAGATGTTTTTATGCGTCTTGTTCATTGTGGCCTGAAACGATGTTGCTTGTAGCTCGTCTGTGGTGATAATTAGTATATCGTCCATATAACGACGGTAAAAGGCCAAGTTGTTGATGTCTGAGGATCTCTTTTCTTTTAAATGTGCCATGAAGATGTCCGCTAGAATAGGACCAAGAGGACTCTCCATGGCCACTCCGTAAATTTGGCAGTGTGACTTTGTTAGAAAATGGAATTGTATGTTGGCGGTACATAGTAGTAGTAGCCTCTCCAGAATAGGTGTTGGTATGCCTAATTTTAGTTGTTTGTCTTCAATGCGTTCCCTTATTATTTTCACTGTCTCCTCTAATGGAACGTTAGTGAATAGGGAGGCTATATCCATGGATGCCATGTGTTTGTTATTTATGTCCATAGTATCCAATAATTCCACCAGTTGGAATGTATCTCTGAGTATTTTTGGATCGAAGGACTGTCGTACTGGCTTTAACATTTCGGCTAGCCATCTCGCCATTCGGTGTTGTGCAGAGTTAACCATGGACAGGATAGGTCTTAGCGGGATGCCGGGCTTGTGAAGTTTGAGTAGACCGTACATCTGAGGAGTCTGCGAGCCACGTGGTGTGAGCGTTTTTGCAGTGGCCTCACTGATGAATCCCGCATTCACTAGTGACTGGATCTCTTTCCTCATTATAGCATCCAGGTCCTCCGACTTGTTTACTTTTTGATCTATCCTGAATTTGGATTCATCTGACAATATTACATCCATTTTTCTCTGGTAGTCTGACATGTCCATCAGTACTGTACCGCTCCCTTTGTCAGGTTTCAGTATGACGAGGGTTTTGTTAGCCTTTAACGCTTTTAAGGCAGTAAGGTGTTCGTTGGTCAGAGGACATGTCTGTTTAGAGGGTGTTGTGCGATACTGGTGTTCTAAATCTACCAGTTTGGCCTTCAGCCACCCGACCGAGTCAGCAGAGGTAGGTGATAACTTGGAGACTTGATCAAACAACATTTCAAACTGTGCTTGCGGCTCAACACGGTTGATGTGTTTAGGCTTTATGCATAATTTTAATCCGTATGCAAGGGCCTCCGTTTCAATGTTGTTGAGTACGTACGACGATAAGTTCCTCACATACTTCTCTGGGGTGTCTAGTACTGACGTTGTTATCTTTTCAGTGCTCAGTGATTTGTTGAGGCGAGCATTCTCTGCGATTTTCACCTTGTACACTGTTTCTGTGCAGAATTTAGTGACATTCAAGTAGCCATACAAGCTCAATCCTTGGGTGACAACATTCTGTGCGGCAACTCCAATCATTAGATATAAAACCGTACCGATTCCTACACCAGCAGTCAAAGAGCCTGTTCCTCTGTACGCCACAAATAATTGTATTTACCAATTCACATGTAGATGCCAGGCCGTTTACATTGGTAGAACAGAGAGACAGCTTAACAAATGGGTGTCAGAACACAAACCTCAATGGGTCAACAAGATACAACACACAGGAGATGCTAGCCTCGTGGGGCCGACACACCGGAAGCTCCCGGCGTCTTCAATCGGTAGGCACATTGTCGAAAGTAGCCATGTTGTGGACAGAGACACTGCATTTCGCGTGTTGTTTAACACACAAAATACTCGCTTGTTAAAATTTGCAGAAGCAATTATGATCTATCAACGCAAGCCAGAATTGTGTAAACAGAAAGACATGTTAGTCAGCTTAAAATTACCGTGGTAGATAAGTGACATTACTGTGCGAATATGTGTATATTTCAACTTGAAGGATTTATCTAGTTAATTCACGTAAGTTGTGTGATTTATGCAGTATGTACCTGGCGAGATGCAGCGAAATATGCCAGGCAATAAATCGTGCAATCTATTGTTTGTGTCTTCGTTATTCAAACTGCTGAACGTCAAATTGCCTAGTGAATCAACCTGGTATTGGGGTTGATCGCATCGTTGTACACACGACATGCAACATTTTAGTCGAATCTATAGTTTGTATGTGTATAGTACATCACATCTGTAGTTTGTATGTGTATAGTATATCACATCTGTAGTTTGTATATGTATAGTACATCACATCTGTAGTTTGTATGTGTATAGTACATCACATCTGTAGTTTGTATGTGTATAGTACATCACATCTGTAGTTTGTATGTGTATAGTGCATCACATCTGTAGTTTGTATGTGTATAGTACATCACATCTGTAGTTTGTATGTGTATAGTACATCATGTCTTACGTTTGTATGTGTATAGTGCATCATGTCTGTAGTTTGTATGTGTATAGTGCATCATGTCTGTAGTTTGTATGTGTATAGTACATCATGTCTGTAGTGTGTATGTGTATAGTACATCACGTCTGTAGTTTGTATGTGTATAGTACATCACATCTGTAGTTTGTACGTGTATAGTACATCATGTCTGTAGTTTGTACGTGTATAGTACATCACGTCTGTAGTTTGTATGTGTATAGTACATCATGTCTGTAGTTTGTATGTGTATAGTACATCACATCTGTAGTTTGTATGTGTATAGTACATCATGTCTGTAGTTTGTATGTGTATAGTACATCACATCTGTAGTTTGTATGTGTATAGTACATCATGACGTGTATAGTACATCACATCTGTAGTTTGTACGTGTATAGTACATCATGTCTGTAGTTTGTATGTGTATAGTACATCATGTCTGTAGTTTGTACGTGTATAGTACATCACATCTGTAGTTTGTACGTGTATAGTACATCATGTCTGTAGTTTGTACGTGTATAGTGCATCACATCTGTAGTTTGTACGTGTATAGTGCATCACATCTGTAGTTTGTATGTGTATAGTACATCACATCTGTAGTTTGTAAGCGCTTAGTACATCAAATATGTACTTTGTATGCTTATAGTACAACGCTCAGAGGAAAGGCGAGACGGACTTATAATCAGATTGCTACTGGTACTATTAGTGTTGGAACTCTTCGCTGGCTGCTGAGGATGGGGACGGAGCACTTATGGGAATGCCCGGAATGCTGTGATGTTGATTCCTAAATCAATCAATCAATCATAGTACATCACATCTGTAGTTTGTATGCGTATAGTACGAGCGCGAGTCAATAAGTAAGTCGCACAGTTATGTGGGATGGCAGATAAATGTAGTTGGTGTTTTCTACAGGTGTCATTATGTGACAGGAATATCGAACTTTATATTCCTGTTCGTCAGGTGGTGTTAGGTGTCTCCTGCGCATGCGCAGCGCATAAACAAAATGGCGACTGTACTTACGTATGTTCAGCCAAGAGCAATGTCCTGTTGTGCCTTTTTTTGTGGGCAAAAGGAATGCCTACAAAGGACATTCATAAGGAAATGCTTCCTGTTTATGCTGACAAATGTTTGTCCCGTAAAGTGGTGCATAGCTGGGTAGAAAAAGTTTCTCAAGGACGCTCTACAATTGTTGATGAAATCCGATCTGGTGGTCCTGTTGAGATTGCAACAGAGCCATCCGTTCAGCGGGCGGAGGAGATGATTAGAGGTAACAGGCGAGTAACGATAGACTCTGTAGCATTTGCAATGTGAATTCTAAATCGTACTGTGGAGCTCTATTGATGCTTCATGATGCAATTCGAAGAAAACGTCCAGGACTGCTGACTAGAGGAGTGTTGCTTCTTCATGACAATGCCTGACCACATACGGCTGGGTTAAATCAGGAGAAAACCAACTAAGGTTGGAAGTTCTGGAACATCCACCTTACAGCCCCGACTTAGCCCCTAGCGATTTCCACCTTTTTGGTCCACTGAAAGCCCACCTTGGCAGGAGACATTTCGAGAATGACGCCGAAGTTGAATGTGAAGTGAACACGTAGTTTAGAAAACAGAGCACGCAGTTCTATGCGGCTGGTTTGGGAGGACTGATAAAACGATGGGATAAGAACTGTAATGTTGGTGGAAATTATGTTGAGAAATAAAGGGACAATGTATGTATAAACATAAACAGGTTTCAAGTTGTTATCATATTTAGTTATTTTTGTACAGCCATTTGTGACTTACTTATTGAATTCCCCTCGTACATCAAATCTGTAGTTTGTATATAGTACATCTGTAATTTTATTGCATATAGTACATCACATCTGTAGTTTGTATGCATATATTACATACCATCTGTAGCGTGTATGTGTATAGTACATTAAATCTGTAGTTTCTCTGTGGCGAAGTGTTCAAGCCGTTTGACTCGTGCTCCGAAGGTTGTGGGTTCGATTCCGGGCCGCGTCCTTCGGTTTACAAGTTAAATGTTTCGGAGACTCCTGTGGGTCGTCGCTAAAAGCTACGGAGTTCGTGCTTTGTGCGACGCTTTCCGTGCTGCGGAAAGAGATCGAGCCATATGGGATAAAACCCGGTGCAATGAAGTCGACCCTGTCGACGTTTAAGCGACTTTATGCGTATAGTACATCAAATCTGTAGTTTTCTGCATATAGTACATCAAATCTGTAGTTTGTATGTGTATAGCACATCACATCTGTAGTTTGTATGCGTATACCCACATCAAATCTATAGATTGTATTCGTATAGTACATCAAATATGTAGTTTTTCTGCGTATCGTACCTAAAATCTGTAGTTTATATGCGTGTAGCACATCGAAAGTGCTAGTTGCAGCTGCACGTTGTCTATAGCTGCATTACAACATCACGAATGGCGCGTATGTACCGAACTACAACACAAACATGGCCACCGCAGGTACTTAGATAATTAAAAACAAATATTCACCGACATGGCACGTGCGGTTGTAAAGCTCATACCACACGCGGAGAGAGGCGGAAAGAGAAAAGTGCGGCGCGCTGTAGGAAATCACGCCTGAAAATGGTGTAAATATCGATTTTTATATAATACATCCACAACATCCATTCTGAAACACCCCTATGTTTATGTAAATCTTGTGCCCTACGGGAATTCCCAAAATAATAGGTGATATCCCCAGAACTACAATGGTGTCCAAACTGCAATGACTGGCAAAGTGCCGCCGTGGTAGACAATAGTTTGTAAAATAGAGTTATACTTCGCCATAGCACAAAACCTGGGCTGAATTTAGAGACCATTTGTTACCCATGCCACATGGCCCCCTTCTCGGCCTGCCTAGTTTACTCCACGGGAAAGGTAACACCAATACGTCTGGAACAAGACAAGCTGCAGAAGCTGCCAGATCAGTAAAGCAATGCTCTAAATGTCTGCGTGTCGAGTTTTGATTCTACACCAATTGCGGACCAATTCTTAGGGCCTGGACTTTAGGTTGCATTTCCTCCCACTGGGATAACATATTTACCCTCCCAATTGCACTCCTCCGCTCGAAGCCGTTGGCACAATGTGGGGTGTCAGGTTTGGTGAGCGTCGCCCAGCATTCGGAGCTAAAAGCAAGCAGGTAGTACGGTCTACAGTCATACGGTATCTCAGTCCTAAACTGCAGTATGGGCCTCATTAATCCCATGTATTCCTCTTGAGCATCGGATTGGCGTGTGGTGAGAATGAGATGCCAGAAACCCGTGGAGGAGAAGATCATCAGCCTCGGCCGAATGCCAGCCAGTTTATTTGTACCACGCTGGATCATGATCTAGATTCATCATGATATACCGCTCCCATACGTGAAGGTGCAGTACCGGTCGTGCACACCGCGCCGGTTTCTGGGTTTGGAGAGGGGAAGGAAAGTTCTGCAACACAGTTCCCGCGGAGGTGATACTTTACTGCCTGGAGGGGGGAGGGGGGAATTCTCCACATTAACCACATCATAGTCCCTGCGGAGGTGATACTTTGGTGTCTGGAGGGAGGAATTCTCCACATTAACCACATCATAGTCCCTGTGGAGGTGATACTTTGGTGTCTGGAGGGGGGGGGGGGGGGAATTCTCCACATTAACCACATCATAGTCCCTACGGTGGTGATATTTTCGTGCTTGGAGGGGGGAATTATCCACATTAACCACATCATAGTCCCTACGGTGGTGATATTTTGGTGCCTGGAAGGGGGAGGGGAGGGGGGAATTCTCCACATTAACCACATCACAGTCCCTGCGGAGGCGATATTTTGGTGCCTGGAAGGGGGGAGGGGAGAATTATCCACATTAATCACATCATAGTCCCTACGCTGGTGATACTTTGGTGCCTGGAGGGGGAATTATCCACATGAAGCACATCATAGTCCCTATGGAGGTGATACTTTGGTGCCTAGAGGGGGGAATTATCCACATTAACCACATCATAGTCCCTACGGAGGTGATACTTTGGTGCTTGGAGGGGGTGAGGGGGAAATTCTCCACATTAACCATATCACAGTCCCCGCAGAGGTGATACTTTGGTGTCTTGAGGGGGGAATTCTCCACATTAACCACATCACAGTCCCCGCTGTGGTGATACTTTGGTGCTTGGAGGGGGTGAGGGGGAAATTCTCCACATTAACCATATCACAGTCCCCGCGGAGGTGATACTTTGGTGCCTGGAAAAGGGGGGGGGGGAATTCTCCACATTAACCACATCATAGTCCCTACAGAGGTGATACTTTGGTGCCTAGAGAGGGGAATTATCCACATTAACTACATCATAGTCCCTACGGAGGTGATACTTTGGTGCCTGGAGGGGGAAATTATCCACATTAACCACATCATAGTCCCTACGGAGGTGATACTTTGGTGCCTGGAGGGGGAAATTATCCACATTAACCACATCATAGTCCCTACGGAGGTGATACTTTGGTGCCTGGAGGGGGAAATTATCCACATTAACCACATCATAGTCCCTACGGAGGTGATACTTTGGTGCCTGGAGGGGGGGAATTATCCACATTAACTACATCATAGTCCCTACGGAGGTGATACTTTGGTGCCTGGAGGGGGTAATTATCCACATTAACCACATCATAGTCCCCGCGGAGGTGATACTTTGGTGTCTGGAGGGGGGGGGGGAATTCTCCACATTCACCACATCACACTCTCTGCGGCGTTGATACTTTGGTGCTTGGAGGGGGTGAGGGGGAAATTCTCCACATTAACCATATCACAGTCCCCGCAGAGGTGATACTTTGGTGTCTTGAGGGGGGAATTCTCCACATTAACCACATCACAGTCCCCGCGGTGGTGATACTTTGGTGCTTGGAGGGGGTGAGGGGGAAATTCTCCACATTAACCATATCACAGTCCCCGCGGAGGTGATACTTTGGTGCCTGGAAAAGGGGGGGGGGCGGAATTCTCCACATTAACCACATTCCCACAGAAGCAAGACCTGTTAAGGGTCTAGACGACCTGAACGACAATGAACACAATGAACAACTCAACTAACCAACCAACCAACCAACCAACCGACAAGCCAACCACCCACCCAACCAACCAACCAACCAACCAATCAACCAAACAACTAAACAACCAACCTACCAACCAACCAGCCAACCAACCAGCCAGCTAACCAACATAAATCAGCCAGCCAACCAACCAATCACCCAGCCAGCCAGCCAGCCAAACAACCAACCAACCAGCCAACCGACCAACCAGCCAACCAACCAACCAGCCAACCAACCAACCAGCCAATCAACCAACCAGCAAACCAACCAACCAACCAGTCAACCAACCAACCAAGCAACCAACCAACAACGAGCCAACAAGCCAACTAAGCAATCAACCAAGCAACCAACCAAGCAACCAACCAATTAACGAGCCAACCTGTCAGCCAAGCAACCAACCAACCAACCAGTCTTTCATGAGAGAGGTGTTGCAGACTCAGAGCAAGGCAGCAAGTTCCACATTGCTCATTCATATCAATATTATATACATAAGTCGCATTTATTCCTTACGGAGTTGGAGATACATATAAATGCATGATAAATGCGGATATCATCATCTTCTACTTTTGCCGTCAAGCGTCGTTGAAAGAAAACGTTCTGTCCAGCGCCCGATGGGTAGCACTGGGCAGTGTCATTCTTTGCTGAGTGTACAATGTCGTTGATGTCGTCAATCCATTTTCTTCTCGGGCCTCCTCTTGCTCTTATCAGATATTCTGTGATGTAGGCGGAATGCTGGTAGTTTATGGTGTTACACTGTAACCAGATGGCCGAACCTGTTAATCTTCTGCCTTTCAATAAATGTGTCACAAGGTGTTGATCCTGTTGTCTGTCTGATAAAATCATTTCTTACTCGATCTCGGATAGTTGAGTTGGCAGCTCTCCTCAAACACCTCATCTCACAGGTGTTAGTTTTGCGTAAGTGTTTTGGATCACGTCCAAGTATGACATTGATAGAATAGGGTTAGTGTGAATATGCTATTTATTATATGTCGTTTTGCGAACATAGGCATATTTGGATGTTTCAGTATTTGTGATAGTTGATATATAAGCACACTTGCTTCTTGACATATGATTTATTTGTTTTAGTCTATTCTGTCATTCATAGATGTTTAAACTCTTTAACTGGTTTCAAAAGTGCACTGTTTATCTGTATATTTAGTGGACAAAGAGATTTGCTAAACTGCATTATTTTAGTTTTGATTCTATTTATTTTCCTATTGTATCTGCCGCTGGTTAAACTCGGCTTATTTGTATAATTTTCCAGTCTACTCTCGTCGCGGTATAACAGGAAAAATCACGACAACCATCACCAATTCCACCACCTCGCCACCACCACCACAACCATTCTAGTATGAACCCTACGATTATCATCAGCATCATCACCATCACCACCATTACCACCATCACGACACCATCACCACTACCACCACCACCACCACCAAGATCATCATCACACCACCATCCTCACACCATCACCATCACACCACCATCCTCACACTATCACCACCACCATCACCACCACCACCATCACTACCAACACCACTATCACCACACCACCACCACCACCACCACCACAATCATCACCATTCTCACCACCATCATCACTACCACTACCATAATCACCACCACCATCACCACCACCATCATCATCATCATCATCATCATCACCACCATCACCACCACACCACCACCATCATCACCACACCACCACAATCACCATCATCACCATACCACCACCATCACCACCACCATCACAACACCACCACCATCACCACACCACCACACCACCACCATCACCACCATCATCACCACCACCACCATCATCACACTACCTCACCACCACCATCACCGCCACCATCACCACACCACCACCACCATCACCACCACTACCATCACAACCATCAACACTACCATCACCACCATCACCACCATCACAATCATCATCACCATCACCACCATAACCATCACCATTTTCACCAACACCACCACCACTACCACGATCATCAACACTTCGATCATAATCACCATCACCTCCATTACCACCATCATCACCATCATAATCACCACCACCATCACCACTACCATCATCACCTCAGCAATCATCACACCATCACCACAACCATCATTACCATCATCACCACCATCATCACCACCATCACCACAACCATCATCATCGACACCACAAACACCATAATCATCACACCATCACCACAACCATTATTACCATTATCACGACCATCTCACCACCATCACCACAACCACCACCATCATCACCACCACAACCATCATCACCACCATCATCACCACCATCATCACCACCACAACCATCATCATCACCACCATCACCACAACCAATACCGCCACTATCATCGCCACCAGAACCACCAACACCACCACAACCACCATAACCACTATCACAACCATCATCACCGCTATCATCATCACCATCATTCCTACCACCACCACTACCACCACGAATTGTTCTATTGTCACAAGTTACTCCCCTTTTTTCATTCTCGTGATCATACCACCACCTTCGCTACCACCATCTTCATTACCACCACCACCACTACCAACAAATATTTCGTTGTTACAACAACCCCACCCCCTCCATTTGTCCCCCATGAAGAATGTGAATGCTCTTCTCATCTTTATATGACCACGGTGTTCTAATCATTCTTCAATAAAAGCACATCTCTAGAGCTTGCACACAATTTCCCATCAATCGATTGATTGTCGGGGGTTTATGAAACACAACTCAGTGTTAGATGTGGTCAATGTCAATCAAAAACATTTTTAAAAACCAGTTTATGAGGCTAGGGTTCATATTTAGGTAACAGTGTAGACATGTAGGTAGCAGTGTAGACATGTAGGTAGCAGTGTAGACATGTAGGTAGCAGTGTAGACATGTAGGTAGCAGTGTAGACATGTAGGTAGCAATGTGGACATGTAGGTAGCAATGTGGACATGTAGGTAGCAATGTGGACATGTAGGTAGCAATGTGGACATGTAGGTAGCAATGTGGACATATAGGTAGCAGTGTAGACATGTATGTAGAAGTGTAGACATGTAGGTTGCAGTGTGGACATGTAGATAGCAGTGTAGACATGTAGGTAGAGGTGTAGACATGTAGGTAGCAATGTGGACATGTAGGTAGCAATGTGGACATGTAGGTAGCAGTGTCAACATGTAGGTAGCAGTATAGGCATGTAGGTAGCAGTGTAGAAATGTAGGTTGCAGTGTAGACATGTAGGTAGCAGTGTAGACATGTAGGTAGCAGTGTAGACATGTTGGTAGCGGTGTAGACATGTAGGTAGCGGTGTAGACATGTAAGTAGCAGTGTAGACATGTAGGCAGCAATGTAGACATGTAGGCAGCAATGTAGACATGTAGTAACAGTGTAGACATGTAGTAGCAGTGTAGACATGTAGGTAGTAGTGTAGACATGTAGTAGCAGTGTAAACATGTAGGTAGCAGTGTAGACATGTAGGTAGCAATGTGGAAATGCAGGTAGCAGTGTGGACATGTAGGTAGCAGTGTGGACATGTAGGTAGTAGTGTATACATGTAGGTATCAGTGTGGACATGTAGGTAGCAGTGTGGACATGTAAGTAGCAGTGTGAACATGTAAGTAGCAGTGTGGACATGTAGGTAGCAGTGTGGACATGTAGGTAGCAGTGTGGACATGTAGGTAGCAATGTGGACATGTAGGTAATAATGTGGACATGTAGGTAGCAATGTGGACATGTAGGTAGCAATGTGGACATGTAGGTAGCAATGTGGACATATAGGTAGCAATGTGGACATGTAGGTAGCAGTGTAGACATGTAGGTAGCAATGTAGACATGTACGTAGCAATGTAGACATGTAGGTTGCAGTGTGGACATGTAGGTTGCAGTGTGGACATGTAGGTAGCAGTGTGGACATGTAGGTAGCAGTGTGGACATGTAGGTAGCAGTGTGGACATGTGGGTAGCAGTGTGGACATTTAGGTAGCAGTGTGAACATGTAGGTAGCAGTGTGGACATGTAGGTAGCAGTGTGGACATGTAGGTAGCAGTATAGACATGTAGGTAGCAGTGTGGACATGTAGGTAGCAGTGTAGATATGTAGGTAGCAGTGTGGACATGTAGGTAGCAGTTTAGACATGTAGGTAGCAATGTGGACACACCATCATCATCATGTGCTATACCCTAAGCGTGGCGGTCATGTTTCGCTATCTTACTCAATCACTAGAGTCGTGGATCAACTTAATGTTCTTGTCTCTACCATGCCACGTGGCCAAGCCATCCCTGTATTTACTTCTCTGCCATCCCCTTGTTCTCTTCCCCTCGATCTTGCCAGTTGTTGCCAAGTTCTCCAATTTATTTCTTCTCATAACGTGACCAAAAAATTTGGACTCTACGTTTAATTTCTCTAATCAGTTTACGGTTTTCGTTTGTTTCTTGTAGGACTTGTTCATTGGTTTTTCTGTCTGTACATGGTATTCTTTGCATTCTCCTCAGAAACTACATTTCCACAGCCATCAGCTGTTTTCCAGCTTGTCTGCTCATTGTCCACGCTTCACATCCATACAAAAGTACAGGTTCTATGTAGCTCCTCAACACTCTTTTTCTCGTTGCAAATAACATCTTTTTATTGGTCAGTATGTTTCCCATCTTGCAAAAGGCTACCTTCGCCATGGCGATTCTTGTTCTGATCTCTTCAAGGCATCTGCCATCAGATTTTATGACTGTTCTGCGATAATTGTACCGATTCACTTATTTATGAGCATTCCCTTTTACTTGTATATTACAGAAGATACCTACAACTATAGACCGATATAACGCCGCTGCCACGGAAATACCTCTGGATTATTCATTACTCACCGCGTGAAATCGTTATGAAAACTACTTACATATCCTCCAGGCTACAGCCACGTATACCCTCCTCACCCCTCCCCCCATGCAGAGTTCTGTTTTACTGCGTCCGTAAAGATAACCATTTCTGCGTGGTGCCCAACCCAAGAGCAAAGGAAGCACATTTTAAAAAGTTAGTCGCATATCCTTTACATGATATCGATATCAACCCCTGCATATTTTGCCAGTTTTTTTTTTTTTTTTAATTTAAATGGCAAGCTTGTGTTCTGTGGGTTGCGATTGCTTTCTGCCCGACCGACCGACGCTCATACTATAGTTAAAAATCAACACAATGCGGTCTGCTTCCAAATCACTTGCAGCTGATTATGAACTCCATGTGCGGGATTGCAAATCGCGCTACTACCCCATCGCCGCAGACGCCTGAGATACCAACAACAAGACACCTACATCAACAGGTAGATACAACGCCACTGCCGCGGAAACGCCCCTGGATCATTACTCACCGCGAGAAATCGTTATTTAAACTACTCACGTATCCTCCAGGCTCCATTCACGTATAAGCCATGCAGAGTTCGGTGTTACCGCATCCGTTAAGATAACCATTTCTGCGGGATGTCCAAGAGCCTACAGGTACGCAGATGGAATATATTAATTTCTGTAAAAACACTCGGAAGTCTCGTTGCTTTTGTTCCGTCTCTTGTTTTGTTTTTTTAAGCTTCTGTAATAATAAACACTTCATTGATGTTACTAAAGTCACTATCTGTATCTGTTTTACAATAAAGTAGTTATGTATTTTCGGCCTTACTTCAAGGACAATACTGGGAGATGAGAGATACAAGTTATAACCGGATCTTTATCAACTAAGGTCTGTTGTGGGAGGTGAGAGTTATGACAGTATCTTTATCAACCAAGGACAGTAATGGGAGATTAGAGATATAACATGATCTTTATCAACTAAGGACAGTAATGGGAGATGAAAGATATGACAGGATCTTTATGCACTAAGAACAGTATTGGGAGATCAGAGATATACCATGATCTTTATAAACTATGGAGTATTTTGAGAGATGAGAGATATGACATGATCTTTATCCACTAAGGACAGTAATGGGAGATGAGAGATATGACAGCATATTTATCAGTTATGGACAATAGTGGGAGAAGAGAGATATGACATGATCTTTATAAACTAAGGGCAGTAGTGGGAGATGAGAGATATAACATGATCTGTATAAACTAGGGACAGTGGTGGGAGATGAGATATATGGCAGGATCTGTATCAACTAAGGACAGTAGTGGAGATGAGATATATAAAATGATCTTTATCAGCTAAGGACAGTAGCGTAAGATGATAGATATGACATGATCTTTATCAACTAAGGACAGTAGTGGGAGATGAGAGAAGGACAGTAGTGGGAGATGAGAGATATGGCAGGATCTGTATCAACTAAGGACAGTAGTGGAGATGAGATATATAAAATGATCTTTATCAGCTAAGGACAGTAGTGTAAGATGATAGATATGACATGATCTTTATCAACTAAGGACAGTAGTGGGAGATGAGAGAAGGACAGTAGTGGGAGATGAGAGATATGACATGATATGTATCAACTAAGGACAGTAGTGGATATGAGAGGTATGACCGGATCTTTATCAAGTACGGACAGTAGTGTGAATTGCGAGATATAACATGACGGCTCTCAAGTAAGGGCGTAGTGGGAAGTGAGAAATACAATATGATTCCCGGGTGTCTCCGATGCACTCATAAACCAAATGACACAGCCCAGATTCAAACATACCACCTTCTTAGCGCAAGGCTTCACCACTTCGCCATGTCCAACACCACCCACTCCCTCCAATTTTGGTAGACTCGTGCCAATTATCCCTTATCGCTTGACTTTTGCACTTAAGTGCCAACAGCTCTTTCACACTGGGTGTCCTATATTTTGAACTAAGCACTGTATAGGATGTATTTTTTTAATGACTGTGCAGCGTTTGAAAATATCGCCTGTCCAAATTTTGTATTCACCCTCTGTAAAGTTCATGCAACAAAATACACCCTGTAGAACTCTATAATAGCCGACATACGATAAGAACAGGAAGAATAAACCAGAGAAACAGATGAACAGTTTTAATTCGCACATCCTAATTTATATATAAGATTAGTACCTTCTATCTATCTATCTATCTATCTATCTATCTATCTATCTATCTATCTATCTATCTATCTATCTATCTATCTATCTATCTATCTATCTATCTATCTATCTATCTGTCTGTCTGTCTGTCTGTCTGTCTGTCTGTCTGTCTGTCTGTCTGTCTGTCTGTCTGTCTGTCTGTCTGTCTGTCTGTCTGTCCGTCCGTCCGTCCGTCCGTCCGTCCGTCCGTCCGTCCGTCCGTCCGTCCGTCCGTCCGTCCGTCCGTCCGTCCGTCCGTCCGTCCGTCCGTCCGTCCGTCCGTCCGTCCGTCCGTCCGTCCGTCCGTCCGTCCGTCCGTCCGTCCGTCCGTCCGTCCGTCCGCCCGGACTAACTAATGTTAAACTATACTAAACCATAGCACATTAAATGCGGTATCCAGCTCTCTTCCTGGACTGTCTATTGCGTTCTCTTCTAAGAATACATTTTGAGAATCACTGACGTACTCGACATTTGAGAATCACTGACGTACTCGACATTTTGAGAGTCACAGACGTATTCGACATTTTGAGTATCACTGACGTACTCGACATTTTGAGAATCACTGACGTACACGAACGCACAACAATGGAACAAACTGGTAAATAGGAACTAGGTGGACAAACAACGAACAATGCGCCAGCTCATCAATCATTTCCAGCAACAAACACTCGCATGTTCAGGATATTTGCGGTGAAAGGCTTATATAAACCAATCTTAATTTACCCCAACAGAAGACAAAACAAACGCGAATTACCTTCGTAAATATTCAGTGTCCTGAAATTATTAAAGGCCAGTGTGGTTGAAAGGTTAAAAGCACTGTTTTTTTTTTTTTTAACTTCCTGTACAATGATGGCGGGGTAGTGAGTCAATTTATTCACACCGTACGTAAACGTTCAGAAAACACTGACAATCTCGTCCTCGTGTGGCAGGTCATTTGCACAACGTTGCTGTCATCGGGGTGCGTCGACAAGACTCTCGATCTCTGGCCATGCCTCCTGCCTCGTGCACACTCATGCCCAAGGTGTCTGCAATGTCCTGTGTCCATCTTCGTGCTGGCTAACCCGTATCTCTTCTTCCAGCGACCACGCCCCCCCCCCCCCCCCCCAAGCACTACTCTCTCCAAGCCACTGTGACATTTAGCACGGCCAAAGTATCTCGGTTTCCCAGACGGGCTACTGTTTATGAACCAGATTTCTTCCATGCTCAGGTCTTCTAGAATGTCTGTGTTTCTCTTCTTCTTGCTCCGTAATATTTTAAGAACTCTTCTGTGGCATTTTAGTTCAAATACCCCAGTTTTTTCTATATGGTGTATTTTTAATGACTGTGCAGTGTTTGAAAATATTGCCGGTCCAAGTTTTGTATTCACCCTCTGTAAAGTTCATACAATATAATAGGTAAATACAAAACTTGGACCGGCAATATTTTCAAACACTGCACAGTCATTAAAGGTACACTTCAGTGACTGCGAAATGATCTACTACTCACATCCATATGTTGCCACATAAAGATGCTTGTTCTCAACAATTTAACTGTAACTTGTTAGATAGTGTTGTGTCATTGGTTCTTAACTGCTTCAGTGTAAAACAAAAAGTCGATTTCAACCCAACATGGTACACCATCAAATGAACACTATTACGAGGGGTAGTCAATAAGTAAGTCACAAATGGCTGTAGAAAAATAACTAAATATGACTGATTGATTGATTGATTGATTGATTGATTGATTGATTGATTGATTGATTGAGTTAGGAACCGACATCACAGCATTCGGGGCATTCCCATAAGCGTTCCGTCCCCATCCTCAGCAGGCAGCGAAGAGTTCCAACACTAATAGTATCAGTAGCAATCTGATTATATGTCCGTCTCGCCTTTCCTCTGAGCGTCGATCGTCGGCCAGATCCCCTCGTCACCCCTCGCTGTCGCATTCTTGGCAGACCATGGTGATCCATTTGCTCCTCCGAGCTGTACACGTGCTCCCACAAGGACGCAACCACGTCTGCTTTATCATGCATCAATACTCCACCAAGTTTTTCATAGCCCGCACTAAATATAACAACTTGAAACCAGTTTATTTTTATACATACAGTGTCCCTTTATTTCTCAACATAATTTCCACCAACATTGATGCACTTATCCCATCGTTTTATCAGTCCTCCCAAACCGGCTGCATAGAACTGCGTGCTCTGTTTTCTAAACCACGTTTTCACTTCACATTCAACTTCGGCGTCATTCGCGAAATGTCTCCCGCCAAGGTGGGTTTTCAGTGTTTATGCTAACAAATGTTTATCCCGTAAATCGGTGCTTAGCTAGGTAGAAACCGTTACGAGGGCGAGTCAATAAGTAAGTCACGCAATTATGTGGGATGGCCGGTAAATGAAAAGAAAGCACGCATTCTATGCGTTTGGGAGGACTGATAAAACGATGGGATAAGTGCATCAATGTTGGTGGAAATTATGTTGAGAAATAAAGTGACAATGTATGTTTACAAATAAACTAGTTTCAAGTTGGAATCATATTTAGTTATTTTTCTACAGCCATTTGTGACTTACATATTAATTTACCCTCGTAGCACTTCGGCACTCTCTTACATTCAGTGATAATGACTTACTGCATAAGATAGTCTTCATTTTCTTAAATGAGGCTTTTGCTTTCCCTATTCTGCTCTTAATCTCTGTTGTACATCTTCCATATTTTCTCTTCTATTTTTATGTCACATTTTGGTGTCATCTTTTTCTTTGATATCACCATATTTACTGTTTTCTTGATATTCAAGGCGAGTCCTTTCTTTGCACTTTCTGTTATTACAATGTCCACTAATTGTTATAGGTCTGTTGCATTATCCGCCACAAATACTGTATCATCTGCATAGCGTATATTATTTATATTATAATCTCCAAATATTATTCCTGGCTTCTCTTTGATCTCTCTCATTATTACTTCGTCATATAGGGAGAAGAAGAGATCCGGTGACAAGACATACCCCTGTCGTATTCCTAGCTTTATCTGTTCGTAACTTCCCTCTTTATTTCCCATTTTAATTGCTGCTACTTGGTTCCAGTAAATGTTCTTTATTATTTAAAGGTCACATATGGCGATATATTATCCTTCGGCACTGCTCAATCAGGGAGTCTCCGTGGCGAAGTAGTCAAGCTGTCTGACTCGGGCTCCGAAGATTGTGGGTTCGACTCGGGGCCGCGTCCTTCGGTTCATGAGTGCATTTTTTGGAGACTCCTGAGGGTCGTCGCTGGAGCTTCGTGCTTTGTACGAGCTTTCCGTGCTACGGAAAGAAACTGAGCCATATGGGATAAAACCCGGTGCAATGAAATCGATCCTGTCGACTTTTAAGCGAGTGCTCAACCTGTGTAGTTCTATGGCCAGCCTGCGTCTCATTCCTCTAGAACTGTTCCCATCCTTGTTGTTGTTTGTGGAGCCAAGATATTCACAGCTTGTGACACATTGTTGTTGTTGTTTGTGGAGCCTAGATATTCACATTTTGTGACCTATTGTTGTTGTTGTTTGTGGAGCCAAGATGTTCACAGTTTGTGACCCATTGTTGTTGTTGTTTGTGAAGCCTAGATATTCACATTTTGTGACCTATTGTTGTTGTTGTTTGTGGAGCCTAGATATTCACATTTTGTGACCTATTGTTGTTGTTGTTTGTGGAGCCTAGATATTCACATTTTGTGACCTATTGTTGTTGTTGTTTGTGGAGCCAAGATGTTCACAGTTTGTGACCCATTGTTGTTGTTGTTTGTGAAGCCTAGATATTCACATTTTGTGACCTATTGTTGTTGTTGTTTGTGGAGCCTAGATATTCACATTTTGTGACCTATTGTTGTTGTTGTTGTTTGGGAAGCCTAGATATTCACATTTTGTGACCTATTGTTGTTGCTGTTTGTGGAGCCAAGATATTCACATTTTGTGACCTATTGTTGTTGCTGTTTGTGGAACCAAGATATTCACATTTTGTGACCTATTGTTGTTGTTGTTTGTGAAGCCTAGATATTCACATTTTGTGACCTATTGTTGTTGTTGTTTGTGGAGCCAAGATATTCACATTTTGTGACCTATTGTTGTTGTTGTTTGTGGAGCCAAGATATTCTTAGTTTGTGATCCATTGTTGTTGTTGTTTGTGGAGCCAAGATATTCACAGTTTGTGACACTTACATTTCTTGGATGGTAATTGTGCTCTTTGGTTGGCGTTTGGTTGTGTTTGGACATTATTTTTGTTTTTCGCAAGTTCAGAAACAGATTTTGACTTTCCTGTATCTTCGCAGACAGAGTCAGCTCTTGTAATAATGGGGTTGGTGTGAGAGGGGAGGGGGGGGGGGAATCTGGAATTAGTAGACAAGCGAAAATATCCTTATAAGTTTTGGACATATTGTTCAGTAGAAGAATGTTGAAAATTCCTTGGACAGCCAAAATGAGTAATGTGGATATTTTGTGGGAGGTTAAGTGGCAAAGACAACTTATCACAAACATCAGAAAGAGCCAGTCTTAATCTGCTTGACCACATTTTTGACAACATTTTGAGACAGCTGGAAGGTTTGGGGAAAGAGAGATAGAGGAAGACACCAAGAGACAATTATTGACAGTCTTGTGCCATAGCATGGAAGTATGTCAACACACGTATTGATACATGTCGTTGGAGACCGGAGATGTAAGATTGCCCACGCCAATCGGCAAGACACTTGATGATGATGATATTGTCTGAGAAAGCTCAACTGAGACACAGAAAGACCGGTCATCATCATCATCATCATCATGTTACAGGTGCATTGTTGAACCTTGCCGTCATCACAGACGAGGAAGATATCCTAGATCAGTGGTTCTTAACCCGTGGGGAATTTCGCCCCCCCCCCCCCGCCCCCGTCCCCCGCTCTGTGGGGTAATTTTAGGGTTTCCAGTGGGGTGGAAGGATTAAGATTATTTCAAGATCGCTTTAATACAAGAACCGATTACTTGATATTGTTCTTCCCTCCATACTTTACGGTTCTGTACTTCTCGTCCTTTTGAAATTCGTTTTATAACGTAAGTAGACCTGCAAATCACGTTTTATGTAGACGTCTAGACTTGTTATAGTTTGTGCTATTAAATTTTGTTTCCATTTTCATTTATACTGTGTAGGAGTGGGGGGGGGGGGAGGGAATTTATAGGGACGAAATACGAAAAAAAAAATGGTGGGGGGAATGACATTCTGAACATATGGTGAAGGGGGTATGGGCCAAAAAAGGTTGATAATCATTGTTCTAGATCATGTGCTAGTTGCCCGTCTGTCATGTCCCCACCATGATGTCGTAGAGGGGATTGTGTGACCCTAGGAGCTGTGCCGACGGTAGGTAGGGTCTTCCATGTCGGACAGGTCAAGGATATAAGGTACTAGACGAAGAGAGACACGTACCCGCTGGCTTCTATGCAGACTGGGGACAGTCAAAGGATAGGGAAAACAAACTCGAGAAAAATGCATGTCAAAGCCGAACGTACTGAGCCACAAGCTTATCCAAATAATGCAACACAATTCATTAAATTATGACAGATTTGCCAACTCTCCCGCCACATGCATTTTCCTGCCCAATGTATCTGCAGTGTCCAGTGTCTTTTTTCGTGCTCCTAGACTACTGCCCATTCTTCCAGGAACCATGCCTCCCGTCATATCTTCTCATCTTGTTCCTCTTGTACCTTGCGGTGTCGATATGTTGCATAAACAACGGGCGAGTGCCTGTTTATGGGTTGTTGTGTATGTTTCACCTCGACACCGCAAGTTACAAGAGGAACAAGGTGAGATGATGATGCTGAGATCAGCAAACTATCAGATGATAGAGATAAGTGGAATCGCCATCGCCAGTATTTGCTACATACAGACCAGACACCAGAGAAGAGGTGTCTTTTTTTTTTTTGCTCCTGCTCGCTTTGAACTCAAGCGTAGTCCATACACACGACTTCTAGTAGTGATGGACTGAATTTTGCGTGAGGATTAGCTTTTACCTATCAATAGTGCCCCTCACCATCAGGCGAATCCACTCCGACTTCAGAGGTACTTGTAATTTACGTCTCGAAGTCAAGGACGACAGGTCAACATTTTAGTCCAACTGTCCGGTGTAGGGGTTGAACCCTATACCTCGGCTTCAGCACACCGGATGTTTAGAAGCACACGTTCTTATCCATTCGGCCATGTTGACATGCGGAGAGAAAAGGATGGTACGCATATCTTTCATGATTGTGTATTGTTTAGCGATATTTGCCTAAAGTACTAAAAGCTCGTGGTAAAGGTTCCTCTTGACATTTTAATTTGTCATTAAATTTTCTAATTTCACGTGTGTTTTAAAAAAAAAAATTTATGTTTGTATTGTTCCTGATGATGATTACTAGAATCGAAACGTGGTTCGTTGTGTTGTGGTGTAACTTATATTTTAATATGTATGTTTACTTTACTATCTTGTCACGGTGATATCCATTTGCTGGATGTGAGTTACTGGTAAGGTATGTACACAGTTAGTTAGTTGCATATCCTTTACAAGACGTCGCAGTCAACCCCAGCATATTTTGACTGTGATCTCTGGAAAGTTTACGTTCAGTAAAGTTTGCCACTGCTTTCTAAACTACCGGCACCCATACCATTTTATAAAAAAAAATACCGCAAGGCGGTCTGCTGCCAAATCTCCCGCAGCTGTGTTTCGAACGCGGTAGGCGGAATTACGAACAGCGTCCGTAACGCCTTCGCTACGGAACTTGCTGTTATGTACACAGTGTATGTGTTTATTATTTGTGAATGTTTGACAGGACTCATACATACCTTACTGTTGTCATTCTGTATCCTTTGTCACGCCTTGGTTGTATTTGGATGTTGGTGCTAGCTCCGGATTTGTATGTACCAGTCAGCACTCGGCCCGTGATGTGCTCAGTATCACGTCAGCTACTTTTACTTCCCAAGACATTTCCTGGTTCTCCTTTTAATAAGGATCGATCTGGCAGCCCAGATGAGTTTAACAAATCCACCCGATGTGGATCCGAACCATGATCACCGAGCTGGCATGCGAGCGTCAAGCCACTGAGCTACAGGGGATCGCATGTATGCCTCTAGCAGTGTTCATTGTAAGCCTCTGAAACGTTGTTTTTCTGTAGGCATGCATAGAGTTCAATGTGGATGTAGAGACTCCTCCTTCTTCTCTTCCTTCATTCATCCCAGGGAAGTGATGGGGGGAGATGTAATGATCTTGTATGCCCTCGTCCAATGTTCTTTGTAAGCTGCTATTCATTTAATTACCGTTATTCTTGATACCATCACTCCATCTTTTACCTGGTCTTTCCCTTGCTTTGTCTTCATTATATTTTTTCAAAGTGGCTATTTGTGGAAGATGGTAGTAGGGCATTCTTGTGAGGTGGCCAAATCATTTAATCGGTTGTTATGTAATTAAATGACTCTTTTCAGATTTAGTCGTCTTCTAATGTCCTCATTCCTAATTCTATGTCTCACGGTTACCCATGCAGTCTTCAAAGCCTTCTCATCTCTGTTTACATTGTGCGCTCATTAGTTTCAATAAGCGTCCATATTTTATATTAGTAGCATAATGTCGATCAAACAAACAATTCTTATGAGATTTGTTTTAGTATTTATAGGCATCTTTCTATGCGACAGAAGTGGCGATAGTTGTCCCATTACAAGATTTGCCTTTGCACAACATATCTTCATTCCACCATCTGAAGTGAAAATTGACGCTGTATTATCACAATGGTAATCGGTCTAATAATACCTAATGGTTAATCAGAAAACGAGATCGAGAATAGATGCAATAAAGCAAATCGGCTCATTTGACAAATGGCACTAATACAAATTAACAAACGCGTATGAGTAGGAAGAAAAAATAAAACTATAATACTAGCCAAGGGGTTAACGACATTGTTCGAAATTCCGTATATCCACGAGAGGAAATCAGCAGCTGCGAGAATCGGCAGCGGTTTGCGCCGCGCTTATATCTTACGAGGGTATGTGAGCTGGTCGTTCAGAAAGCAATGACAAACTACTGAGCGTAAAACATGCCTAGTACATCAACAGCAGCTGAAAATGCTGGTGTTGACTGCAACGTCATGTAAGGGATATGCAAAAATAAATTTACAAAATAAAAAATAATACTATCTTTCTACCATCTCTATGCTACCAATGCTAAACCTGGACAATGACAGGGGAAAAATATACAACAACGTATATGAGATTCTGGAGAAAAATACTCAACGTATCAGAGAGAGAGAGAGAGAGAGAGAGAGAGAGAGAGAGAGAGAGAGAGAGAGAGAGAGAGAGACAGAGAGAGAGACAGAGACAGAGACAGACAGACAGACAGACAGACAGACAGAGAGACAGACCGACAGGGAGAGAGACAGATAGACAGAGAGGGAGGGGGGAGGGAGGGAGAGAGAGAAAGAGAGAGAGAGAGAGAGAGAGAGAGAGAGAGAGAATGAGAGAATGAATAAGAGAATGAGAGAGAATGAGAGAATCAGAAATGACGAAATGACGAAATTAGTACTAAAGAGGTACAAGAGTAACAAGATGAGATGAAATGATGGTTATATTAAATTCACTGATTTGTTTTATTTCCGAGTTGTTGATTTTTATTGACAGGGTTTCCTCCCGCCTGCCTATCACAATTGTCTGTGTATTTTCTATTCTTATTTTCATGTTATTTATCTAATACTATATGGATGTGGAAACGAAAGAAATTAATCTAGCAAGATCGATAATGCAAAGAATAACGAAATAAACAATAGATATCCATTAGATGCATAAAGCCCATCGCACAGCTACGCAGAATCAAGAAACGTCACAGCTGGGTCAGTCAGAAACATAAACTGTAGCAGCATAAATATGATTAACTTTTACAATACATTTCTTGTCGGGGGATCGATGATGTCTTTCATAGCGTTTCTCTGGACAAACTCCCATGTATAGAATAATTGTAGCGGTTAATGTAAACACGCTTTAGGGAATGAATGAGTGTTGACGCTTCCATTGTGGTACCTCCAGGATCAGTTATTGGATTGCGTGTTGATTTTATGTTGTTTGTTTCATTGGGTAGCGACTGACAGAGTGGTTGGATGCAGGATTTTCCTTCGGGATTCCGGGTTCGAATCCTCGGTAAGATGTGGCATTTTCTTCTGTCGGGGGCAAAAAGAAAACCCTAACCTGCACAGTTCGCGGCGACTGCACTAGCCAGTTGAAGAACTTTCAATCAGATAGCAGTGGGAACGATTAGTAATGTAACTCTTCGCTGGTTGTTGAACAAGGGGGCGGAGCGCATATGGGAATGTCCTGAGTGCAGTGATGTCGGTTCTTAGCTCAACTCAACTCAACTCAATTCCTCAGGCTCAAGGCCCCCCCCCCCCATGTCCTACACCTGCCGCAAGGTACTATAGGCAGTAGGTGACAATGGACAATATGGCAGTTTGTTGCATCGTGCACGCTGTAGAGCGGGCACGCTGGCGAAGTTGGTAGCCAACTACGCTGGTGATGTCATGAGCAGGACGGTCGCGAATTCGATTCCTGAGCTCGTCGCCTGAGAAAGTGAGAGAAAGATTGGCGACTTGCTCCTCCGTGTATTCAGGCCTTCAAACATGTGGCCCTGTCACATCAGAGTCCCGTGGCAGGCAACTACTTCGGTATACATTATGATGATAATGATGGCAGGTCGTCAGTGTCAACATGTTCTCTTTACTTTCCAGCGCTATTTCCTCATCAATTCTGTATCTTTTTGAAATCCCTGAATGGAGCACCGAAATGTCGACACCAAAATTCGACATATAAATAGAGGGGAAAATTCTTAACCAAGGGGTAATTTTAAATACCAACGGACATTTATAACATCAGATGGAAGATGTACAACAGAGATTAAGAACAGAATAGGGCAAGCAAAAGCCGCATTTCAGAAAATAAAGAATATCTTATGCAATAAGTCACTATCACTGAATGTTAGAAAGAGAGTATTGAAATGCTATATAGGACCTGTTTTGCTGTGTGGCAGTGAATCTTGGAATGTAAATGAATAAATTAGCACGAACTTGGAAGCAACAGATATCTGGTTTCCGAGACGAATGTTGCGAATTCCTTGGACTGCCAGAGTAACTAACAACAATTGCCTAAAAGAGGCTAATGAAACTATAGTCTATCCTGAAACAAATGCTTTCATTCACGATCAATTATTTTGAAAATTGCCTGTTGCATCGTTATGAAATTTTTCCTGCCGTCTTATATTTACCCCCACCCAAGGAATATGTCTTTGATAGGTCCAAAAGCAACTTAAATCATGGAAAGCGGCGACATTTCTTTGATGTTTTGGTGAAAAACTAGTGATTTCTTGCTAACAAACTTGTTTTACAGTAATTTTCCGCCAGTTCGGATGACGACACAAGGCTCTACGCGAGGCACTTGTCATAAAGCCAATCCTATGTCCCACGAGAAAATTAACTATTCAGCGCTAATGTTTCCGTGTGAAGAGGTAATACATTTAATAACATGGACTTCATCTCTGTCCCGTAAATTATATACCGCATATAAACACATTTTGAAATCTGTTGTACAATCTCCAGAATAAAAATGTTGTTGTAGGGTGGACATAATGATAATGTTATATGCTAAATCTCATCATTTTCCCTTAGTTGGTTACTGAGGTATGGAATTTTATATTGGGGCAGGCAAAAGTAAACAGACTATAGAACATTATATACAACAATAAGAAAGAGACAAACAGCTTTCTTTTCTCATGTGATGAGAAGAGAGACATTGGAAAACATCATAACATCTGAAAAGATCGAGGGGGAAGAGAGGCAGAGGCAGACCAAGAGAAATGATGCTGGATGGATTGAGGCGGTGGCATGGAGGAATATCATCAGCAGAGTTGATCCAGAACACCAAGAACCGAGATCTGTGGAGAGCCATCGACGCCTACGCCAGCTGGCAGGGCACTTGATGATGATGATGAATAGAGCATAGTTCAACTATTCTATGTCCTCCTCAAACAGTCAATCAGTCTATCCGGGAGCTATCTCCACAATGAAGGTTGGCTGCATTTGATTGCCAACACTCTATGTGTCTCTAACCCTAGTTTGTCAAACTGGTGTTCGTCCATAACTTGATATCATCCCACTTGTATCGTTGTCTTCCCTTTGCTCGCCAGCCTTCACATTTTCCCTCCAGAATGTTATTTATAAGAACACCGTGTCTTTTAATGTGGTCGAAATATTTCACGTGTCTTTTTATTAAATTTCTTTTATGAATTCTTTTTTGTATTCATTTCCAGCCTCTCTAGGACCACTGAATTTCCCCCCCCCCCCCCATGAAATACGACCTGTTCTCCCATACATCCACATTTCCAGTGCCTCAATTCGACTATCCAATTGCTTGTTCGTTGTCAAGGTTTCTATGCCATATAGTAAGACTTGAATATATGTGTGCTTGCGCGTGTGCGCGTGCGCTCGTGTGTGTATGTGAGTGGCGTGTATGTGTGCGGTCGTGTGTGTTTGTGTATATTTTGTGTGTGGATAAAGTTTTCACCTGTGTTCAACGCGGAGCTGTTCCACGACTCTGGTGACCGTGTGAGATGACAAAACATGACCGCCCAAGCTTATCGGCCTGACTCATAAAAATATGATGATTATTACACAAAACACACAAGCACAAACACACACACGCACGCACACATGCAAAATAACGCGCGCACACACACACGCATACGCACGCACACACACATACACACACACACACACACACACACACACATATATATATATATATATATATATATATATATATATATATATATATATATATATATATATATGACATTTGATATTTCTTATTTTATATGTGTTATTTATCTCTGTATATGTGAATAGCCGGTCTCTCTGGCTGTGGGGTTATAACACTTTCTCTCTGTAATCCCGTTTATCACGCAGAGTCTCGCAGCGGAGCGAGAACTGGGGTGGTTCGACCCCCGCTCGTGACTTGCGGATACTGAGCCGGCCGCTCAGAAAGCAATGGCAAACTACTGAGCGTAATCTTGCCAAGAGATCAACAGACAGCTGAAAGATGCTGCTGTTGACAGCTAAGTCCTGTAAAAGGATACGCAAAACATTTTGTATATGTGAATATTTCCTTTTCTGCTGTTGAACATATTTATGGTCACTCCTATTCTATATGATTTCTGTTTCTCCTCTGCCGACATCTCAACTACTCCTGAACATTGCTATCCCACATAGATCCTGCCTGTCTTTCCCATGCGCATGTCATACAACTCGGGCGCTTAAAAAAAGAGAGAGAATTGGACCTAGAGAGGTAAATGTATATTACCTTGTGTGTTTTATTTGTATATTGTGAGCGGTCAAGTGTTACATAGAACATGTGCTGTTGTATGCCTGTGAAATATGGACAAGCCGAGAAACATCTCATGGCAGTGGAAATTTAATTTCTGTGGAGCATGCAAAGAATATCATGGAGGGGCAGAAACCAAATTAGAACAATACTTGAAGAAACAATGAAAATTTTACTTATAGTAGAAGTTAAACATGGACAGGCAAATATTTTTTTTACACGTTATAAGGAGACATACTTTTGAAAACTTAGTGACAACCGGCAAGCTTGATTGGAAAAGTGCAAAGCGAGTACAATGGGGTAAATATCTGGATAGCATCATCACATGTCATCATCGGCACATCTAGATAACATTACCACATGCCATCATCGGCATAAGAACACATACGTGATCCAAAAACTGATGATCGTGTGAAATTACGAACCGCCCACGCTTATCGGCATGGTACATGCTGATGATGATGATGATGATGATGATGATGATGATGATGATGATGATGATGATGATGATGATGATGATGATGATGATGATGATCTGATTCTTAGTTCTTCTCTACCTCTACAGCCAGAGCCACTTTGGCTGTAGCCACCAGACGGTCGCCTGCTCACTATATTCCAAGCTAGACTTTGTATGTTGTGTGCAAACTTACACACGTCTGTTGGTTCTGACGGAGTTTCAGCTCGTGCTGATCTAGTGGAAGCATCTTCTGTTGGTGCCTCATCTGCATCTTCTACAGCTAGTTCTGATGGGCGTCTCCACACAGAACGCCCTCTTGAATGACGACGTGTGGATGGATGGCTGAGACACAGTTCTCAGTTGTTGATGATTAGCTGTGGTCGCTTGTTGTGACAATGTCCTCAAGCTCGTGTTCTCCATATTATTTTGTTTGTTTGTTTTGTTTTGCGCTTGCTCGCTTTGAACTCGAGCGGAGTCCATACGCACTATTTATAGTTGTGATGGGCTGAATTTTGCCTGTGGATAAACTTTCCCTATTAACAGTGTCCCTCACCATCAGGTGAACCCACTCCGACTTCAGGGGTACTTGTAATTAACGTCCCCAAGACAAGGACGACAGGTCAACATTTTAGTCCAGCTGTCCGGTGTAGGGGTTGAACCGCTTACCTCGGCATCAGCACATCGGATGTTTAAGAACTCGCGTTCTTTTCCATTCGGCCTAGTGGACCTGCGTTTTCGATATACTATGACAGTGTTCTCCCCCCCCCCCCCTTTTTTTTTTCTCTCCTCCTTCTACTCCTCCTTATTCTTCTGTTGCTGCTTTGTCATCGTCGCATTCTGTTTCTCCTTATCTCCCGCCTTTTCGTGTTTTCTTCGTTTTGTTCTGCTGCTTTGCCCCTACTCCCACCCGCCCCCTCCTCCTCCTCGTTGTTCTTCTTCTTCTGCTGTTACTGTGTCTTTTTCTGCTACTCCTCGTTCTTTAACTTGTTCTGCTCCTCCTTCTCCTCCTCTTCTTCTCTTCTTCTTCTTCTTCTTCTTCTTCTTCTTCTTCTTCTTCTTCTTCTTCTTCTTCTTCTTCTTCTTCTTCTTCTTCTTCTTCTGCTTCTTCTTCTTCTTCCTCTCCTCCTCCTCGTTCAGGTTGTTGGTAATGCTATAACAGTTGTGCCCTGAATTCAGTCTTGTAATGCTGAGAGTACTGCTCCAAATGGCGCTGTGGCTAGGGGACAGTGAGCAAGTTTCACAAATCCCCGCCACACAAAGTCCACAGTTCCAAATCTGCCACAAACGATGTGGAAGCAGGCCGCATGCGTTGGTTTCGAAGGCATGAGTGTGGGTTGTTCAGAAAACAATGGCAAACTACTGAACGTCAAAATCTCCTAGTAAATCACAAACAGCCAAGGAGGTCAGCATGGCCGAATTTATAAGAGCGCTGGCTCTTAAACTTCCGGTGTGCTGATGCCGGGGTAACAGGATCGACCCCTTACACCCGTCAGTTGGACTAAAATGTTGATTTCTTCTCCCTGACTTGGAGACTTAAATTACAAGTCGGAGTGGATTCGCGTGATAGCGAGGGACACTAGTAATAGGGAAGGCTAATCCTCACTCAAAAAAATCAGTCCTGCTGCGCATAAGACGTAGTAACATGTGTATACTACGCTTGAGTTCAAAGCGAGCGAACGGAAAATACAATACAGCCAAAACATGCTGGGGTTGATTGCGACATTCTACAAGAGCCATGCATCCAACAACCCCGAAATCCTCGATTCCGGCGGCAAAGATAATAACATGCAGGAATGTCCCGGAATAACAATGCCTTTGATGATTGATTCCGTTTGATTCCACAACGGATACCGCCTTCCAGTTACGCTTATTCGTATTCCCCGAACAAGTCGCCACAAAGTGAACACATAACAGGTTCTAGTTTCGCTTATATCCCTTGACGGCAATTAGCCAAAAATTACCTCCCGGGGCAAATTTCGTTAAATATGCTTTAGGTAGCCGCAAGTTTTATTTACAAGCAGGCCGTGCGCTTTTGGTAATATATTTATTGTCACTCTGTTATTGTAATAATGCGTGCAATATTTGCGTAATTTCTTGTTAGAATGCGTGGGGCGTCCTCTCGCTGTTTGCTGTACTCATCTTACAAAAACAGTGTTCTTTCCTCTTCTGTATTTTTGTCTAGTTTGTATTATTCAACGGAATTTTTCCCCATTCCATTTTGTAATGAGAGTTGCTTTCTAATTATTATTATTATTATTATTATTATTATTATTATTATTATTGTTGTTGTTGTTGTTGTTGTTGTTGTTGTTGTTGTTGTTGTTGTTGTTGTTGGTGTTGTTATTTTGTTTTATCTTTCTACCCGACGTTAGGTTTTGATTTTCCTCGCCGTAATGTATTTGATGTTTTTGTTAGTCACTCTTCTTGCTCCAACACCGTGTGGTTTGTCGATCTTTTCTGTCTTGTTTTTGTTCCTTGTTGCTTTTCTTGTTGTTACTTGTAACACTTCGCTTGTTGAATTCTGCTACCTTAGTTGCTGTGTCTCCTTGCTCTGTCTACCTGTCTGTCTCTTATTGGATTTGCTGTTTCTTTCAGTCTTGTGTTCTCTTTCTTCGTCCCTCATTGTTGTTGTTGTTTTTTTCTGCCTTGATCGCTGATTCCTATTGCTTGTTAGCTGTTCATTTCTATTCTGTCCACTGTTACTTCCTGTCGTATCTGTCGTGTCCTCTTGTCTTGTTTGTGATATATACCTCTTAATTGCTTATTTGTATTGCTTTATTTGCTACTCTTTCCTGTGATGTTTGATATTCTTTCAGGTATTGTTTGCTATTCTTCCTGAGAAGTTTGCTATTCTGTGAAGTTTGCTATTCTTCCTGTGGAGTTTGCTATTCTTCCTGTGGTGTTTGCTATTCTTCCTGTGAAGTTTGCTATTCTTCCTGTGAAGTTTGCTATTCTTCCTGTGAAGTTTGCTATTCTTCCTGTGGTGTTTGCTATTCTTCCTGTGGTGTTTGCTATTCTTCCTGTGGTGTTTGCTATTCTTCCTGTGGAGTTTGCTATTCTTCCTGTGGTGTTTGCTATTCTTCCTGTGAAGTTTGCTATTCTTCCTGTGAAGTTTGCTATTCTTCCTGTAAAGTTTGCTATTCTTCCTGTGGTGTTTGCTATTCTTCCTGTGGTGTTTGCTATTCTTCCTGTGAAGTTTGCTATTCTTCCTGTGGTGTTTGCTATTCTTCCTGTGGTGTTTGCTATTCTTCCTGTGAAGTTTGCTATTCTTCCTGTGAAGTTTGCTATTCTTCCTGTGAAGTTTGCTATTCTTCCTGTGAAGTTTGCTATTCTTCCTGTAAAGTTTGCTATTCTTCCTGTGGTGTTTGCTATTCTTCCTGTGGTGTTTGCTATTCTTCCTGTGGTGTTTGCTATTCTTCCTGTGAAGTTTGCTATTCTTCCTGTGAAGTTTGCTATTCTTCCTGTAAAGTTTGCTATTCTCCCTGTGGAGTTTGCTATTCTTCCTGTGCTGTTTGCTATTCTTCCTGTGAAGTTTGCTATTCTTCCTGTGGTGTTTGCTATTCTTCCTGTGGTGTTTGCTATTCTTCCTGTGAAGTTTGCTATTCTTCCTGTGAAGTTTGCTATTCTTCCTGTGGTGTTTGTTATTCTTCCTGTGAAGTTTGCTATTCTTCCTGTGGAGTTGGCTTTTCCTGTGGAGTTTGCTATTCTTCCTGTGGAGTTTGCTATTCTTCCTGTGGAGTTTGCTATTCTTCCTGTGGAGTTTGCTATTCTTCCTGTGGAGTTTGCTATTCTTCCTGTGGAGTTTGCTATTCTTCCTGTGGTGTTTGTTATTCTTCCTGTGGAGTTTGCTATTCTTCTTGTAGCGTTTGCTATTCTTGCTGTGGTGTTTGCTATTCCTTCTTGTTGAGTTTGCTAGTTTGTGAAGGTTACTATTCTTCCTGTAGAGTTTGCTATTCCTTCTTGTTGTGTTTGCCACTCTTCCTGTGGTGTTTGCTATGTTTCCTGTGGTGTTTGCTATTCTTCTTGTCGCGTGTGCTATTCTTGCTGTTGTTTTTGTTATTCCTTCTTGTGGTGTTTGCTATTCCTTCCTGTTATACTTGCTGTTCTTCATGTGGCGTTTGTTATTCTTCCTATTTTGTTTGCTATTTTTTGCGTGGTGTTTGCTATTCTTCCTGTGGTGTTTGCTATTTTCGTGTGGTATTTGCTATTCTTCCTATGGTGTTTGCTATTCCTTCCTGTGGTGATTGCTGTTCTTGCTGTGGTATTTGCTATTATTCATTCGATGTTTGCTATTATTCCTGCGGTGTTTGCTTTTCCTTCTTTTGATATTTGCTATTACTTTCAGTGGTTTTTGCCATTTCTTCCAGTGGTGCTAGCTATTCCTCAGTTGGTTTTTGCTGATTATTACATTTGTGTTCGTTATTACTTAATGTGGTGTTTGCCATTTCTCATTTGGTGTGTAATACTCCTTCCTGTGGTGTTTGCCATTACTTTATGTGGTGTTAGCTATTCTTCCTGCGGTGTTTTCTACTCCTTCCTGTGGTATTTTACTTTCTGTGGTGTTTCTTATTCTTTCTTATGGTGTTTATAATTCTTCCTGTAATATTTGCTATTCCTTCCTGTGGTGTTTGCTATTCTTCCTGTGGGTGTCTGCTATTATTCCTGTGGTGTTTTCTACTCCTTTCTGTTGTGTTTTCTACTCCTTTATGTCATGTTTTTTACTCCTTTCGGTAGTGTTTTCTACTCCTTCCTGTGGTGTTTTCTACCCCTTTCCGTGGTGTTTTCTACGCCTTACTATCGTGTTTTCTACTCCTTACTGTGGTGTTGTCTACCCTTTCCGTGGTGTTTTCTATGCCTTACTATCGTGTTTTCTACTCCTTCCTGTGTTGTTTCTCCTCCTTCCTGTGGTATTTTCTATTCATTTCTTTGGTGTTTACTTCTCTTCCTGTGGTGTTTTCTACTCCTTTCTGTGGTGTTTTCTACTCCTTTCTGTGGTGTTTTCTACTCTTTTCTGTGGTGTTTTCTACTCCTTCCTGTGGTGTTTCTACTAATTCCTGTGGTTTTTATCTATTTCTTCCTGTTGTGTTTTCTGCTTCTTCCTCTGGTGTTTGCTATTCCTCAGTTGGTGTTTACTACTCCTTCCTGTGGTGTTTTTCTACTTGTTACTGTGGCGGTTTGTACTCCTTCCTGTGGTATTTTCTACACCTTCCTGGGGTGTCTGCTATTTCTCAGTTGGTGTTTTCTACCCCTTCCTGTGATAATGCGAAATGACGCGTCGACAAAGTAGATTCCTCTTTACAAATAAAATATTTCCCTACTTTTATCTTAACGTCCGACACATTGTTCGGCTTTCCCTAAGGCAAGATTCGCTACATCTCCGTTGCTACTCGTCTTACTTGTTGGACGTGTCCAGATAATTAAAGGTTGCCACTGAAGTATGTGACATCTCACTCAAAGTTAACCTGGGGAGGTATCGGCTGTCAGATAAGATGATGTTAACAAATGTCAACGTTACAGGGTGACATTTTATAAATTCCTTCCCAAAAAAAATATAATAATAATAATAATAATAATAATAATAATAATAATAATAATAATAATAATAATAATAATAATAATAATAATAATAATAATATAACATAATCGGGGTTGTCTTTTAGTATATCACACGCCAATTGTGAAGCACGCTATCCATACCAAGATGTCAGTTTCGGTAACTCTTATCTACTTATTGGCGAAACATAATATAATAAACGCTAATTATGTCATATTTTTAATGGATTCTAAGCTTCACAATTCTCCATCAACTGAGTCGAGTGTTAGTGATCAGCCAGGACGATTTGGAAGCAGATCGCTGTGTATTGATGCCGATGGAATGAGGCGTCGGCCCTTCAGAAAGCAATGTCTAACTACTGAACGTAAATTCTCCTAGGTAATCACAAACAGCCAATAAATGCTGGGGTTCATTGCCACCGTAGATATACAATTGCCTAGTATATCACAAACAGCCAATAAATGCTGGACTTGATTGTAACGTCCTGTAAAAATGTCGTGCAACTAACTGTATGTAATAGTTGCGCGTCCATTCTTTGTGACCAAACAGTAGGATCTATTGTATGTAGATGAGGTCCCAAAGGGGACATAAGACACAAGTGAGTAGTGGAAGATAACGAACATTTCTGTTCCAGGAGACCGCGGGGTAAGAGAACTGTAGAGAGGTACACAACGGTAAATAGGCATAGAGATAGGTGAGCAGCGAGAAAAAAGGCAGTCTCCGTGGGGAAGTGGTCAAACCGTCTGCATCGCGCTCTGAAGGTTGTGGGTTCGATTCCGGACTACGTCTTTCGGTTCACGGATGCATTTTTCTCGGAGACTCCTGGGGGTCGTTGCTGGAGCTACGGAGTTTATGTTTTGAGCGCTGCCCTTGGCAGGCGGATTATCGATCTGTGTAGAAAGCGAGAATCAAAATGAAGTTAAATTCTATGCAAGGAAGTCATTTCTCACTCATTTAAACCGTTTGGGAATACTTTATAGAGATATCACATCTCCCACTTATATTATTGTCTACCTATTGCTTTTCGCTTTATGTAAATGGCACGTGTTTATATAACAACACCATCTTTATGTAAATGGCGTGTCTTTATCTAACAACAGCATCTTTATGTAGATGGCACATCTTTATCTAACAACACCATCTTTATGTAGATGGCACATCTTTATCTAACAACACCATCTTTATGTAGATGGCACATCTTTATCTAACAACACCATCTTTATGTAAATAGCGCGTCTTTATCTAACAACAGCATCTTTATGTAGATGGCACATCTTTATCTAACAACACCATCTTTCTTGTAGATGGCACATCTTTATCTAACAACGCCATCTTTATGTAAATAGCACGTGTTTATCTAACAACAGCATCTTTATGTAGATGGCACATCTTTATCTAACAACACCATCTTTATGTAGATGGCACATCTTTATCTAACAACACCATCTTTATGTAAATGGCACATCTTTATCTAACAACACCATCTTTATGTAAATAGCACGTCTTTATCTAACAACAGCATCTTTATGTAGATGGCACATCTTTATCTAACAACACCATCTTTATGTAGATGGCACATCTTTATCTAACAACACCATCTTTATGTAAATAGCACGTCTTTATCTAACAACAGCATCTTTATGTAGATGGCACATCTTTATCTAACAACACCATCTTTATGTAAATAGCACGTCTTTATCTAACAACAGCATCTTTATGTAGATGGCACATCTTTATCTAACAACACCATCTTTATGTAAATAGCACATCTTTCTCTAACAACACCATCTTTATGTAGATGGCACATCTTAATCTAACAACACCATCTTTATGTAAATAGCACGTCTTTATCTAACAACAGCATCTTTATGTAGATGGCACATCTTTATCTAACAATACCATCTTTCTTGTAGATGGCACATCTTTATCTAACAACACCATCTTTATGTAAATGGCACGTGTTTATATAACAACAGCATCTTTATGTAGATGGCACATCTTTATCTAACAACAGCATCTTTATGTAGATGGCACATCTTTATCTAACAACACCATCTTTATGTAGATGGCACATCTTTATCTAACAACACCATCTTTATGTAGATAGCACATCTTTATCTAACAACACCATCTTTATGTAAATAGCGCGTCTTTATCTAACAACAGCATCTTTATGTAGATGGCACATCTTTATCTAACAACACCATCTTTCTTGTAGATGGCACATCTTTATCTAACAACACCATCTTTATGTAGATGGCACATCTTTATCTATCAACACCATCTTTATGTAAACAGCGCGTCTTTATCTATCAACACCATCTTTATGTAGATGGCACATCTTTATCTAACAACAGCATCTTTATGTAGATGGCACATCTTTATCTAACAACACCATCTTTATGTAAATAGCGCGTCTTTATCTATCAACACCATCTTTATGTAGATGGCACATCTTTATCTAACAACAGCATCTTTATGTAGATGGCACATCTTTATCTAACAACACCATCTTTATGTAGATGGCACATCTTTATCTAACAACAGCATCTTTATGTAGATGGCACATCTTTATCTAACAACACCATCTTTATGTAGATGGCACATATTTATCTAACAACACCATCTTTATGTAAATAGCGCGTCTTTATCTATCAACACCATCTTTATGTAGATGGCACATATTTATCTAACAACACCATATTTATGTAGACGGCACATCTTTATCTAACACCATCTTTATGTAAATAGCGCGTCTTTATCTAACAACACCATCTTTATGTAAATAGTGCGTCTTTATCTATCAACACCATCTTTATGTAGATGGCGTATCTTTATCTAACAACACCATCTTTATGTAGATGGCACATCTTTATCTATCAACACCATCTTTCTTGTAGATGGCACATATTTATCTAACAACACCATCTTTATGTAGATGGCACATCTTTATCTATCAACACCATCTTTATGTAAATAGCGCGTCTTTATCTATCAACACCATCTTTATGTAGATGGCACATCTTTATCTAACAACACCATCTTTATGTAAATGGCACATCTTTATCTATCAACACCATCTTTATGTAGATGGCACATCTTTATCTATCAACACCATCTTTCTTGTAGATGGCACATATTTATCTAACAACACCATCTTTATGTAGATGGCACATTTTTATTTAACAATACCATCTTTCTTGTAGATGACACAACTTATCTAACAACGCCATCTTTATGTAGATGGCACATTTTTATTTAACAATACCATCTTTCTTGTAGATGACACAACTTATCTAACAACGCCATCTTTATGTAGATGGCACATTTTTATTTAACAATACCATCTTTCTTGTAGATGACACAACTTATCTAACAACGCCATCTTTATGTAGATGGCACATTTTTATTTAACAATACCATCTTTCTTGTAGATGACACAACTTATCTAACAACGCCATCTTTATGTACATTGATATGCAAAGAGACGCCAAGCCAGAACGGCATTAAACCCCAAGCAAGGAAGTCGATCCTCTCTCATTTAACCCGTTTGAGGATACTTCATGGAAATAGCAATTCTTAAACTTTTTTTATTCTATACTAACACACCTTTCTAATCCCCCCCCCCCACCTCGACTCCTCCCCCATCCAGTCATAGCAGCTGAACGCTGCGATATGCATACTTAACTATCTATTTTGTCCTATTTGAGCATCATTATGTCGACAGATAACTTTTGTAGTAGTTTGGACAGCGAATTATTCCACTCACTCATAATTGTGTCATTTAAAGCAAAATGGTAAAAAATATAAAAATGTCTTGCGCAGAATGTGACTGTTTATCGACCCAGCTGTGCATGGATCACCGCTTTTCAGCTTAGTGCCATGTAGTGATATATGCAAAATTTCTGTTGTAGTGATGTTCCAGATACCATGTTGTGATACATGCAAGTGCACGTCAGCTGTTTTGTTGTTCCATGTAGTGATACATGCATGTGTTCATCAGCCGTTGTGTTGTTCCATGTAGTGATACATGCATGTGTTCATCTGCCGTTGTTTTGTTCCATGTAGTGATACATGCATGTGTTCATCAGCCGTTGTGTTGTTCCATGTAGTGATACATGCATGTGTTCATCAGCCGTTGTGCTGTTCCATGTAGTGATACATGCATGTGTTCATCAGCCGTTGTGCTGTTCCATGTAGTGATACATGCATGTGTTCATCAGCCGTTGTGCTGTTTCATGTAGTGATACATGCATGTGTTCATCAGCCGTTGTGCTGTTCCATGTAGTGATACATGCATGTGTTCATCAGCCGTTGTGCTGTTCCATGTAGTGATACATGCATGTGTTCATCAGCCGTTGTGCTGTTCCATGTAGTGATACATGCATGTGTTCATCAGCCGTTGTGCTGTTCCATGTAGTGATACATGCATGTGTTCATCAGCCGTTGTGCTGTTCCATGTAGTGATACATGCATGTGTTCATCAGCCGTTGTGCTGTTCCATGTAGTGATACATGCATGTGTTCATCAGCCGTTGTGCTGTTCCATGTAGTGATACATGCATGTGTTCATCAGCCGTTGTGCTGTTCCATGTAGTGATACATGCATGTGTTCATCAGCCGTTGTGTTGTTCCATGTAGTGATACATGCATGTGTTCATCAGCCGTTGTGCTGTTCCATGTAGTGATACATGCATGTGTTCATCAGCCGTTGTGCTGTTCCATGTAGTGATACATGCATGTGTTCATCAGCCGTTGTGCTGTTCCATGTAGTGATACATGCATGTGTTCATCAGCCGTTGTGCTGTTCCATGTAGTGATACATGCTTGTGTTCATCAGCCGTTGTGTTGTTCCATGTAGTGGTATTTTCACGTGTCCATCAGCTGCTGTGTCGTTCCAAAATAAAGTGTTCCTTTTATCTGGCTTTAGAGGAACAAAGCATACGATATTTGTAAGAGCTCTTCTTCTTCTTCTTCTTCTTCTTCTTCTTCTTCTTCTTCTTCTTCTTCTTCTTCTTCTTCTTCTTCTTCTTTTTCTACTCCTCTTTTACTTCCTCCCCTACTTTTCCACCTTTGCCAACTTCTTCCTTTCACCATTTTCTTCCAATTCTTACTCCACTTCTTCTTCTTTTTATTATTATTATTATTATTATTATTATTATTATTATTACTTGTCTCTCCGATATTATTCGGTTGTTTTAATATATTTGTTGTTGTTTTATGGTCGACCTATTTAGCTGTGCCTGTTTACAGAAGAACTGCGAGAAACTGCACCTTTCAGCTGACACATCTGACATTCTTCCGGTCAGGTGCGGACCGGGTTAGCCTTCCCTGATAGTCACCTAGGACATTCTACGGTCTTAGTCAGATTCTCTTTCGTTCGAAGGACATGTGACACTTAACTGTCACTTAGTATGAATCACAGTCGGTGGACACTGGAAAACATATGTCAAACTAGTAAAACGCACCCTCTTGCCTTTAAAGTCTTTTTTAAAAACAGTTTAAAGTCTTTTATGAAAACGTTCGCTTCTATCCGCATGTGCTTTATGTCCAGCTTCCCAGCCATATATTGTGTTCATTTATTTTCGGTGAAAGCTCGACAGCTGAAAACCCCCTATTTTCGATATTTTTTTCCGGATTATACAAAGCGCGGCTGGGATTGGTTGAGACACAAGTGCCACGTCTGCACGCAGACAGGAAGCTCTAGAAATGGTTTCCTTGTCAGGGCAGCTTTAAAACCCCGTATCCACTTCCTGTCGCAATAGACACGTGATCCGTACAGTGTAAAAGGCGGCATTGTTTGATTTCGTATTTACAACAAAACGGTTGAACTGAAGGAAGGCTGTTAACATACACTGAATAAATCGGTGATTGACTGTCGTGGCGGTGATCGTTACTACTTCATAACGACGATTCTCAAACTGTTGGTGTTTTTCTTTATCTGCTTCTCTTCCAGCTCCTTCTTCTTACTCTTCCTCCTCATATGCTTCTTCTCCTTCTCCTCTTTTCTCTTCTCTTCCTCTATTCCCTCTTCTCTTCCTCTTTTTTCTTTTCCCTCTCCTTCTCCTCTTTTCCATCCTGACCCTTTTCCTCTTCATCCTGTTCATTCTTCTTACTCTTCCTCCTCATGTTCTTCCACTCCTTTCTCTCTTGCTCCTCTTCTTCTTTTCCCTCTCCTTCTCCTCCTCTGTTCCAGTCCCTTCTCTTCTTCTCCTACTTCTCCCGTTCCTTCTCCTCCTCCTCTTCTTTTTCTTTTATCTCACATTTTATTGGCCTGAGAGCAAGGAGGAGTAGGTGGTTAGTCTTCCCCTCACTTTGACAAGCGACGAGCCCAGCGTCGAACACGCGTCCGACCCTGCTCATGAATTACCAGCGCAGCTCGCTATCGACTTCACTAGCGCCATAATTTTAATAGTTTTGGTAGTGGAAGACTAAAGTGAAACTATTTTCCAGAATCTGCATAAATGAAAGATTAGGGCGGATCCGAAACCTAATATATCCCCAGCCATTTTTTTGTAGCTCGCTCGCTTTGAACTCAAGCGTAGTCCATACACACACTTTCTAGTAGCACTAGGCTGAATTCTGCGTGTCGATTTGCTTTCCCCAGTAACAGTGTTCCTTGCCATCAGGCAAGTACTTCAGAGGTATTTGATATGTAAGTCCACAAGTCATGGACGAGAGGACAACATTTTAGTCCAACTGTCCGGTGTAGGGGGTTGAACCCTTTACCTCAGCATCAGAACACCAGATATTTAAGAACACGCGTTCTTATCCATCCGGCCATGCTTACCTCTAGCTAACTCCATCTACGATACACCCAGGTCCCCATCCTGGAGACAGCAGTATCTGCATGAGATGATAAAATACATTCCTGGTATTGAGAAAAAGGGCACTCGGGATGAAAATGAAAAAAGAACAACGCCCATAAACTACATAGAAGAATATTACCCAAAATAGCACCTGGACCTAAGCATATACAGATGGGCAAGCTAAAAACTTCAATAGAAAACAGAGATGAGAAACTCTCTTGAATCTAAAAGAAAGGAGAAAGGAAATATAGTTAGTGACATCAAGAAAATTCTCAATAAACTTTAAAACAGAGATAGGGGCCTCGAAAACTGCAGCAGAAATGCTGTGGAAGATATCAATAAAGAGAAACATTTATGAAGATTTCTTTACAGATGCGTAGTCAGTTATCTCAATATTGTAGATCCAAACAACAATGCAGGACTAGCAGACCTAAGAGCAGCACTCCATGGACGATGCCAACCATCCAGTAGGGTTGTAATACAATGGATTCCATCACATTGCAACTGTGGTATATTAAAGAAAGAAATAGGGGATGAAGACCATAGTTCTAACAGCCAATGTTTAAGAAACTTGAACTGGCTCAATAAGACTTGCTAGGGGTATAGACTAATTATAAAGTGATGTTTCTTAACAGAGGCCAATGGAGCACTAGAAATTTACCGAACTTCCGAAAGGACAGCACTCACTCTTTGTAAACCGAAAGTCCGCGTGTTTATCCAGTTCACAATCAGCACCAGAGTGAAGTGGTCCCTTGACAAGTAATATCAATGAGAACACACAAAACAAAAACTTAAACACCAAGTAATAAGTAAATAAACAACTCTTGAGTACATCCTAAAACATTATATTGTGATAACATGGAGAAGGGTTCATGTGTGTGTTTGAGTGACATAGTAAATAATTACACAAGCACATTAAAAAAAGTCAATGCAAAAATATATCCATTAAAAAAAACATACAAATTATCTCTATGTTGTTAATTAAATATTCAGGTATTTTTCCCAATGAAGGAATTAAGCTCATGCATTCTTACTTAGCTCCACTAAGGTGCTAAGGGTTTTCTAGATCACACGAGTAAAAGTCCATGTTTTAACGTAATTGAAGTGAAAGTCCATGTTTAAATTAAACAGAGTGAACATCCATGTTTAAATAAACGAAGTGAAAGTCCATGTTCAAAATAACGGAGTGAAAGTCCATGTTTAAATAAACGGAGTGAAAGTCCATTCCTAACGGACATGGGGCGAATGTTCATTTCCATATAGGAGTATGAATGTCCATTCCTAACACACAGATATGAACGTTCATTTCCATATAGGAGTATGAATGTCCATTCCTAACACACAGGGGTGCTCATGTTCATTCCCAACAACACGGGGGGTGCGAGTGTTCATAAGCCTGTGGGTGTTGGCACTGGAAAACCATGAAGTAGTAATAAAGGGTCTAGCGGTGTTTACCAGGCTAAGGTTGTTGTTCAGACAATGGATGGGCCAGTGATTATCAGGGGAGAATCACTCTTCCCGCATTGTAAAGGCATCCTCCTCCTCATGCCTTGAGGACTTTGACCCTCATATTGCCATTCTTCATCATTTATGAAAAATACCCCAGTTTCAGCCAACCATAAACCACCTTTCCATGTAGAGAATATGTGCCAAATAATATAGTCATACTCATAGAAACAGTGGGGGAAAAGAAAACAATCACCAAATAACAACAACAACAACAACAAAGAAAGGGAGAGAGAGGGAGACGGGAGAGAGAGAGAGAGAGAGAACAAAAAGAAAGAGGAAGGCCGGTCTGACCTGGCACTCCCGGGCCTCATCTCTCCATCATCTTATATAGTTCTTCTTCCCTTATGTTGACATGTTATGTCTCTCTCACTCCGCCTTATGGAGGGAAATCATTCTCGTTCTTTCAGGGCTCTAGCCGAGAATATATAGTGGACATCAACAAGGATGATGCCATTTCTTTATCTTGGCAATACTTTTCTTTCCCGTACAAATGTAGCGGTAACCTCACATCACATTATACATTTATAAATAACTCATTATTAATTCTCCATACATGAATACACATGCAAAGAAACATAGTCTCCTCTGAATATAGTGACAAAGAAATTATAAGAGATTGCCCAGAAAAGCGTCTCCATAATAGACCACAGGTGATATTCTAGAACAACATCATGGTAGTTCGTGTCTAAACATAACCACACATGGAAACTCTGAATGACTATAGGAAGTGCAGTTCATCTTTCGAGTAGCATATGAACAGAGCAAGAATACGTTTCAATCACTATCTCTCTAAGTCGAATAAATAATCACCTATTTTCTTCCTAGGATTATTCTATATCTTCATAAAGAAACTTTACTATAAATTCAGATGTACTAGCATATTGAATTTGGTTTCCAACTGACTAAAAACCATCATGAATTAAAACAAAAATACCACAACAAACTGAACTTAATTGTACGTCCTTTCCAGACAAATAACTTTTGGCAACTGCAATCAGACAATCCAATTTTTCCCAACATCTATTTAGCTCTTTCATTAACATAAAGCATGTTAGTGAGAACTACCTCTGCCGCTTCCAAAGACAAGTCTCAATTTCCGCGCGAACAGTGACGTCATTCTAATGTGGGAGGTTTGTACCAATGTTGCTGGGGAATTGGGGACAAGGGGAAAGTAATGTTGTATTTTCCCCGACCTTGCACAATCCCTACTCCTTCGTGACTATTTAGGCGGATGCTACTTTAAGCCGCTGTTGGTGTCCCTGGCGTTGGTTACAATTCCAGCGTTGACAATTTCCCAGGGGGAGGGGGCATAGTGGTTTCTCTCCCTTTCGCCTGTGTCAAAACAGCAGGTACTCACCGCGTGATGTTATTCTCAGCAGTGCGGGCGACGTGTATTTCCAACTGCTGACAGATTTCAAACGTCGCTGCGGCGCATATTTTATAGTTAGGAAAACAGGAGTGGCCCTGTTTTTAACATTGTGACCTTTTGACGAGATTTTCATTTTATATTTAAAATGTACTTTTCGGCGCTAACATAAAAAATCACAGCAACACACAGGGAAATGAAGAGGCTAAGAAATGGCAAAAGAATGTTAAATATCCCAGCCTCCTGTAGAAATAACATATGATGAGGTCAAGATTTTATAAGAACCACTTATACTTATAGAACCAAGTAGCAATCTAGCATAAAAGACAGTTCGTAAATAAACACAAATACGTTGTTTGGCTCTCCTAGAAGTAGAAACGAGCATTAGGGATTATACGAAACATTAGACAACATACATAAACACAACTGTATTGTTTGGCCCTCGCAGAAGTAGAAGAAAGAAGTAGGGACAAAAGGGACATAGTAGGACTAAGGGGGCTTAAAATTCTGCGCTTGGTCTGACCAGAGCCACCAGCAGTGGCACAAAGAAACAATACAGGGACGCGGAACCTCATTGGGCGGCTCTGACACTTAGGTAACCGCGAGCCAAAAAAGAAAATTGCTGATTTGGTCATAGGATTATCAATCCGAGACTGTGGTGGGACCTAATTATAACTTCTCTTATGAGATTGAACGGGGTAGGAGTAATGTAAAAAATGGCGGAATGATTGATGTCCTCTAAACATACAATTTTTCTACAAAATGTCCACCAACTTGCACGGTCTAAAAGCAGCACGAGTGCATGCATGTCTTGACTGTACCAGGGGTTGTCCTGCTCACGTAGCTGTTTCTCCACTGCATGAATCACACCATAATCATTATCATCATCAAACCTTGACCCACCGAGTGCATTTTTGAGTGGACCAAACATATGGCAATCATATAGAATCATAGCTGAGCTGTGGGGTGGATGACGTAGTACATTACTGTGAAATTTGGCAGTTAACTCCCGTGTGTTATGAATTGTGTGGGCGCGTGCATTGTCGTGTTGGAGCAAACAGTTTCGCTGGATTCGTGTGAGGCCCAACTCTACGCAGCCGCTTATTGAGGTGTGTGCGTATGTGTGTGTGTGTGGGGGGGGGGGGTTGGTTGGTGAGAGGGGTGTGGTGGGTTGGTGGGTGGGGTGTGGTGCTTTTATGTCAGCTTCAGAATTGATTGTCTCAACTCTTGGCATTACTTCCACAAGAATCACACCATCGATGTCCCAGAAGACAATGAACATAACTTTTCTTGCTGATGTAGTTGTCTTGAAATTGAATGTCTTTCTTTTTTGGTGATTGTGGATAATGCCGCTCCGCTGACAGCATTTTCGTGTTAGGCTCAAAATGATGCGCGAAGATTGAGTTTAGTTGAGTTGAGCTAAGAATAGACATCACTGCACTCAGGGCATTCCCATACGCGCTCCGTCCCCTCGTTCAACAGCCAGCGAAGAGCTATACTACTAATTATTCGTACCGCTATCTAATTGAAAGTTCTCGTGGTCTTCCTTCTCAGTTTTGAGATTCTTCCAGAACCCCTGCCGAACTCCCCGCAATCTCATGCTTTCCACATAGGGTTCTCATTCTGTTCCCCCCACCCTCTCCAACTGGTCCCACAGACACACGACCACCTCTCCCTTGTCCATTGGTAAACTACCACCAACAGGTGCATTTCCTGCCAGCCTATTAATCTGTTCATTCCCCAGCATTACTGCACGGCCAGGGCAAACATTCCATACAGTTCTCACAATCTGTGACCTCTGAAGCGAGGTGAGCCTTTCCACGCGAAACATTCCTTTCTCCACCTTACTAAGCACACTCCTTGAGTCCTTAATGAATACAATGTGTGTTGAAGTGATCTCCTCTAATCAACGGAATATCGCTGTTACTACTTCCACCTCCATTCTCATGCTGGAGGTCGTTGTCTCATATGCCAGACTCTCCTTTTCCAAGTATCGCCCATTAGCCTTTGCAATGACACCCCAACTACTACGTCTGTTTCTCACTACTGACCTATCGGTCTAGATCACACATTGATGTGTGTTACTCTGAATCAGTTGTTGCACCTCAAACTCCGTGCGACCAGCCGCCCATTCTCTGCACTCACGACCCAGTATTACTATTACATTGTGCCAGTCCGACATGTCTTTCAGTACTTTAACCCACTCATTGTCACGATTGATGGTCTCTAGATCACACAACTGACGTATAGATATTTCTGCCTGTGCCATCTAGGACCTGCCTCGTCTTAGTCTATGACCTTTGACCATATCCATGACCTCATGCTGGTTTCTAACATAATGGACTTTGACACAAAGTTAACTCCCCCAGCAGCGAAACGATCCAACCTTTCACACAGAAATTGGTTCCGTTTGAAATCTTTGCACATTTGTGAGACTTCACCGAATTCATATTGTGCAACTTTTAAATATCAATCAATCAATCAATCATGTGCCATGCCGGAAAGCGTGGGCGGTCATGATTCGCCATTTCACTCGATCACCAGAGTCGTGGATCAGCTCAGTGTTCCTGTCTCGTCCATGCCATGTGGCCAAGCCATCCAGGTATTTTCCTCTCGGTCTTCCTCTTGGTCTGTTCCCCTCGATCTTGCCAGCTGTCACCAAGTTCTCCAGTCCATTTCTTCTCATAACATGTCCAAAAAGTTTTTGACTGTCTACGTCTAATTTCTCTAATCAATCTACGATTTTCATTTGTCTCTTGTAGTACTTGGTCATTGGTTTTTCTATCTGTCCATGGTATTCTTTGCATTTTCCTCAGAAACCACATTTCTGCAGCCATCAGATGTTTTTCTGCTTGACTGCACATTGTCCAAGTTTCACATCCATACAAAAGAACAGGCTCTATGTCCTCAACACTCTTTTTCTCGTTTCAATTGACATCATTTTATTGGTCAGAATGTTTTTCATCTTGCTAAAGGCTACTTTCGCAATGGCGATTCTTGTTCTAATCTCTTCAAGGCATCTGCCATCAGATGTTATGACTGTTCCGAGATAATTGAACCGATTCACTTGTTGAAGAATATTCCCATTTACTTGTATATTACATTGTGGTACTTCGTTCTTCCTAGTGACGACCATAACCTGTGTCTTCCTACAATTTAATTCCAACCCCAGCTGCTCACTGTGGACAACTACAGCGTCTACTAATTGTTGCAGATCCTGTGCATTGTCTGCAATCAATACTGTATCATCTGCATATCTAATGTTATTTATGTTTCGTCCTCCAATGCTGATTCCATTTAGGTCTTCTACATTTCTGAAAATATTTTCACTGTATAAGGAAAAAAGATCTGGAGACATTACACATCCCTGCCTAACACCTCTCTTAATAGGTTGGTATTGTCCTGCTTCATTATCAATTCTTATGGCAGCTTGTTGTTTCCAATATATGTTTTTTATAAGTCTAATGTCTTTCCCGCCGGCTTCGTGGCTTAGAGGTTATGACTTTTCTCCGTAATCTCGTATACTCTCGTCAGGTAACGTGATGACGGTTCAAATCAGCAGTGGTTCGAATCGCATCGGTAACTTACGGGGTATGTGAGCCGGCCGCTCAGAAAGCAATGGCAAACTACTGAGTGTAATCTTGCCAAGAGATCAACATGCAGCTGAAAGATGCTGGTGTTGACAGCTAAGTCCTGTAAAAGGATATGCTAAAAAAAAAAAAAAAAAAAAAAAAATGTCTTTCCCATCAATTTGTAGATCTGCCAGCATATCCACAATGTTGACATGTCTTACTCTATCAAAAGCCTTTGTGTAGTCAATAAAGCAAAGATGTATATCCTTGTTTACTTCTAAAGCACGTTCAATAACTGTTCGCAGCATATACACAGCATTTACATTTAAATATGCGGGAGTATTATTTAAAGTATGCCTTCCTGACTGACAGTTGCGAGGTCAATTGTTGACTTGAAATGCGCCTATCGTCACGAATAATGGCACCAACGCGGCTCAACGTGTCTGTACTGGCAACTATGGTAGAAAGCCCAGAGCACGGTAGATAATTAAACTCCGTCTCTTTATTTTCTGAAGCTTTAACTTTCCGAGTCCATTGACTGACGAAGCTCATATCCACTGACTTTATTATTCGCTGAGAAAACACAGTACTTTCCGACCGGACCTATATTTTGTATGTTTGCCATCCTGCCTGTGTGTGTGTTTCTGCTTGTTTGTCTGTCTGTCTCTGTCAATTTGCTTGCCGTGTTTCTCACCGTGTGTGCGTCCATCCGTCCGACTGTATGATTTGTCAGACCAACAGGCGGGCTGATTTCCAATCTGTCTGCCTGTCCGTCTGTATTTTTTCTTGTTTTTCTGTCGACCTGTACATCTTCTTGTCTGTCCAGTATTCTGTATGTCATTTTAACCGTTTGTCTGACTGTCTGTCTGTATGTCTGTCTAAGTATCCGTCCGTCCATCATCAGCTCTGTCTATTTGCATGCCTGTCTTTGTGTCTGTGCGTTGGTCAGTGTGTCTGTCTTTCCTCCCATGTGTGTGTGTGTGTATATATGCGTGTGTGTGTGTATGTGTGTGTGTTTGTGCATCTGTCCGTCCTTGTTTCTAAATATATATGTCTGTCTGCCCGCCCTTCTGTCCGTTCGTCCGTCTGTCTATCTGTCTATATATCTGTCTGCCTATTCATTCCTCTGTGTGGCTGCCCGTCTGTTTGTTAGTCTCTCCGTTTGTCATAAAACACTTTCTTTCATGTAATGTAACAATAGACCAGATCCAGGCTGGTTGTGTTACCCACTGATATTTCACAGCCAGGCGGTCGTATGCGCATGGGAAACGCTACACACTAGATCATATGTTGGCCACCTACACAGATTACACAAAAGCAAAAAAAAACTATATAATTGATATTGCGAGTGAGCCAGCCCAGGCAGACACACACATACATACACTCACGCTCATCATTCAACACGCGCACGCAACCAGTTAGCTGGAACTCGCTAGCCAGACTTTTCTATTCTGACAAGTCAAACCGTTAAACACAGCCTTTATTTAACACGCCTATGTCAAGGTTGCCTGGCTGGCAATGTGGTGTTCGGATTATATTATTCATGATAGAACTTAATCCTAGGAGTTGTTGTTATTGTTTGTATCGGTTTTGTTTTATTTGTCGGCGTCGCTGGTGTTTTTGACTCTGTTCTTGATGTTGTTAGTTATTCAAAACAATGTTTTCCCGTGATGAATTTGAATAACGAAGACACAAACAATAGATTGCACGATTTATTGCCTGGCATATTTCGCTGCATCTCGTCAGGTACATACTGCAGAAATCACACAACTTACGTGAATTATCTAGATAAATCCTTCAAACTGAAATATACACATGTTCGCAGAGTAATGTCGATTGTCTACCACGGTAATTTTAAACTGATTAACATGTCTTTCTGCTTGCACAAGGACGGCTTACGAAGGTTGATTATTATAGCTTCAGCAAACTTTAACAATCGACTACTTTGTGTGTTAAACAACACACGGAAGGCACTGTTTCTTTCAACCACGTGACCACTCTCGAGCACATGTCTCCCGACCAATGAAGCTGGACTGCTCCGGTGTGTCGGCCTGCCTAGGCTACCATCTTCTGTGTGTAGTATCTTGTCCAACCAATTCGGAATATGTTCCGAAATCCTGCAATGTAACTGTCGCTCAGTTCTACCTATGTAGATGGCCTCGCATCTGCATGTAAATTGGTAAATACAATTTGATTTGGCGTACAAAGCTACAGGTTCTTTTACTGCTGGGATGGGGATCGGTGTGTTTCGGTACCTGATGACTAGAGTTGCAGCACAGAAAGTTCGCCCGACTGCTGTGGTGAGCCTGTCCCGCAGATGTTACATTACGTCATCTCCTCGGAAGGTTAGATGGATGAATACTTTGAGTTTAGGTACTGTAGTTACTTCAGGTTTCGGTTTGGGCTGTTGGCAGCGACAGTTACATTGCAGGGTTTCGGAACATATTCCGAATTGGTTGGACAAGATACTACACACAGAAGATGGTAGCCTAGGCAGGCCGACACACCGGAACAGTCCAGCTTCATCGGTCGGGAGACATGTGCTCGAGAGTGGTCACGTGGTTGAAAGAAACAGTGCCTTCCGTGTGTTGTTCAACACACAAAATAGTCGATTGTTAAAGTTTGCTGAAGCTATAATAATCAACCTTCGTAAGCCGTCCTTGTGCAAGCAGAAAGACATGTTGTTAGTTATGTTATTGTTGATGTTGTTGTTGTAATCTGTATCGTTGATGTTGATGTTATTGTTGTTGTCGTTGTTTTTGTTGTTGATTTTGTCGTTCATTTTATCGTTGTGTTGTCGTTCTAGTCTAGTCTTTCCTCTTGGGCCTAAGGCGGCGCATGGGGCAGAAGTCGTGGCTCTCCATGTATGTGCGTAGCGCTAACATTTAGAGCCAGAAATCTGATTCTGTAACAACGGCGAGTTTTATGATGGCGGGTTGTCAAGCAGCCGAGTTGTCGTTCGTTTTAGTGTTATTTTTTTAAGTTATTGTTTCTTTTTTGTCGCTCGTGTTATTTTTATTATTTTATTTCTTTTTTAGTCGCTCTTGTTGTTATTGTTTTTGTCATTTTTTGGAGGTGGGGGGGGGGGGGGGGGTTTGTTCGTGTTATTTTTTATTTTGGCTATTTGTATCTTTCGTGCTATTAAATATTTTGTCGTTCGTGTTATTAATCTTTTTGTCGTTCGTGTTATTGATGTTGTTGTCGCTAATACTGTTATATGTTGATAATGTTTCCCAACCGTGAAAGAAAATCCTAACCTGCACAGTTCGTGGCGATTGCACTAGCCAGGCGGCCTTAGTTCCTCAGACTCAAGACCCCACCCTCCCCACCCCATCCTTTCTCCACCTTACTAAGCATACTCTTTGAGTCCGTAACGAATACAATGTGTGTTGTAGTAGTCTCCTCTAATCAACGGAATATCGCTGTTACTTGCCTACATCGCAAGGTTCTATAGGCAGAAGATTCATTACTTGATTTAATTCCCTTTGACGTTCACAAATTTCATAATGCTACGAAAGTTCCTCTTGCTGCTGTTTTCTTGTGTCAACATCTCTGCTGGTTCTACATTGCTGCTGTTTTCTTGTGTCAACATCTCTGTGGGTTCTACATTGCTGCTGTTTTCTTGTGTCAACATCTCTGCTGGTTCTACATTGCTGCTGTTTTCTTGTATCATCTCTGCCGGTTCTACATTGCTACCTGACTAGGTGTCTGATTGCATTTAACATTAGTCCCGTGGAAGTTTACTGCTAATGTTCTTAGGTGTGAAAGGGCCATCACACATTGAAGGTATGAATGCGCGGAGGAATAAGTGGCCAGTCTTACCCTCACTTAGCCGGCGACGAGTCCAGGCATAGAACTTTCGTGCGACCGTGCTCGTGACATTTTCAGCGCAACTTGCTGTCAGCTTCGATTATACACCTGTTGCTTGATTTCTTAAAAGTCGCTTAAAAGTCGACAGGGTCGACTTCATTGCACCGGGTTTTATCCCATATGGCTCGGTCTCTTTCCGCAGCACGGAAAGCGTCGCACAAAGCACGAACTCCGTAGCTTTTAGCGACGACCCGCAGGAGTCTCCGAAACATTTAACTCGTAAACCGAAGGGTGCGGCCCGGAATCGAACCCGCAACCTTCGGAGCACGAGTCAAACGGCTTGACCACTTCGCCACAGAGACTCCCGCTTGATTCCATTGTTCAGGATAAAACACATTAAAGTCACACCTATGTGGGGGATAACAACAAAAGAAAATCGGGGCTTTTGAGATCAATTGATACAGAAATGTTCTTGGAATATTATGGACCTAGTAGAAGAAAAATACTGACACGCTGCAAGGTCTGAACACGGAAGACAACTGGATCATAAGCAAGATCATGTTTGCCGTACTCATGTTTTTATCTATATGGGCGAAGAATAATTATTTCCGTAACTAATAGACGCCACTTGTTCCCAGTACAAGTTGCTAATAATGATGTCTTTCCGGCTACTCCTGTATCTTCAGTCAATCAATCAGGTGCCGCCTCCACAATGAAGGTTGGCTGCAATGGATCTCCAACACTGTCTTTCGCCCTGACTGTACATACTGTCAGACTGATGTTCGTTTATCTCTTGATGTTATCTTCCCACTTGTATCGTTGTCTACTTCTTGCTCGCTTGACCCCTGTGGCATAACGCTAACCACCATTATTCATTTACCAAACCATGCCGCAAGAAGAGGAAACAACATTAAAAGAAATTGACTTCACAACCGCAAACGGAGACTAGGACTTAAAACTTAACATCGAAACTGGAACTGCATAAGTGACAGATGACGTGGATTCTTAGAAAGATTTCATCAGACAAAGCTCGGAAACCCATTGGATAGGAGGAGACATGTGACCGCTTTCGCGCCAACGCCGGATTTGCATATGTTAATATTTCATCAGATCTGGTAAGCCCGCACTTTTTCCTGCAACCAGCCTGATAAACAGATGTGAGAAGCTGGTGTGACCAAATTTTCAAACATGGAATTGCGGGGTGTCTAGATCTGAGGTAAGCTTGTGATTCCCGAGATTAGACTAAGAACCCGATGTATCAGGTATCAAGTAATGGTAACCCGTGTTTGTAATGTCAATTGAAATGTATTATTATTAATTAAAACCTCTGAAATGTAAAAATGCTCGACTGTAGATTCTAATGACGCAGAGCCATTCCCGGGCAAAATGACACTCCAAAACTCTCTTCGATGAAACTGCAATCTCTGATATTCTTAGAGATAATTATTAACTTTAAGAAGTGCATTATACTACTCCATTCTATTCTGAACAACTGTACGAAGTGATGATTCTAAAGCAATCTTGTGCATTTCACCAGAAACACTGATAAAAGATGCTATCACTACCTACAGCTGAAATGACAGTTCGTGTACTAGAATAAGTGCCTTGTTCTAAAACAGACTTATCTATGCCTATTTACAATCTAGAAAGCTGAAAGAGAAATCAATCTTTCCTTTCTCCTTCATCTATTGAATCAATAGGGTTTGACGGAACAAATATTTATATTTTTGTCAAATTTTAATTAGATAAGGGCATACATGAACTGCATTACATGAGAAAGTTGTGCTTCGCGGAACACCATCACGCGCAGTGAACTTAACTCATTAATCAACACGGCTTGAACACACAACACCACACCACCCAACACACAACACCACACCACTCAACACAACAGATAATGGGAGAGAGTTATTAGACACAGAAGAAGAAGAAGTTGGTTAATTGGGAAAACACAGAGAATTATTTATACACATTATAAACACCATTGAGTGGAAGAAATGTTATAATTGTATGTCATTTATTTACATGCATCTTGACACATTCTCACTCTTGTCACTGTCTTACTGTACACGTTCACTGACCCCAGGTCAAATGAGAACTTACATACAGCAGGAACCAGTTGATACAAGGCGTACACAGTGTGATAAACTCTGACCACCCCAAATTAACCCAACACTAGATTAGAGAAAAAAGGAGGGGAGGGGAACTAGTTCCTACTTCAGAAATTTAGATTTCTTCCGACCTACTTCTAGAATATTGTATTGGTAGGAATGTATATATTTATGTGAATATTCATCAGTGATCCTGGTGGCTACATACCAACAACCACCCAACACATCAGCAACTTAACCACCTAAATCAGACCTGAAAGAGGGAAGCCGAGAGAAAGAGATGAACCACAAGTGAGATGGGGGATGACTTGGCCATGAGCAGAGTATGGGGAGGCCTTCAGAGGAGCTATACGGGCAGACCTGAAGTGGATCCATCAGTCAATGGACCCTGGCTTACCTAATCTTCCAGTCACCAGGTTACCTTTCTCATTGGTACACACCACACCCAATTTCAGGAAACTGATAGTTAATTGTTGAATTACCATCACACTTAACATGTGCAACATCAAAATGTTTAATATGTTTTCACACTTGTTGACCTCTCATGTATTGATGCTTGTTTGTTGATGGTCTGTGTAACTGGTCCAATATGCAACTTTTCTAATATTTTGTGTAAATCACAATGGAGATGTATGTACTGACCAGAAGGCTCAGGCCCAGTCAATAAATGATTAACATGAATTGACCTTCTGTTAATTTATCAGTTCAAACCTATCCGTGAGTCACCAGCTTATTTGTACATCATGTTGTCAGAATCTAATGTAATTGATTGTGTGTTTGATTGTTTAACAATAAATCCACTCATAATGACTTACTAAAATGGGGGAGAGAAGACTCTAGATCTATCAACTGCTCAACATCCATGTTTTCTTCATCTAAATCAGGCTGAGAAAATTCTCCAGACTTTCCTCAGATTTGATAACCAATAAAAGGGGGCTCCAGAGCTACAGAATCCTTGGAGAAGGGGCAGAATCCCAGTTAGTAATCATTATTCTCACCAGGGCCATAATCTATATCTCCTTGACTACTTAATAGAACGAGGCCTGCAAATAACTCAAGGTTCATATTCTGGGGTTATTGAAGATAGAAGAGGGTGGGGCTCTACTTCTTTTGTTAGAAATGGGGCATGCACTACAGTGATCTCCCACTCCCTTCAAAAATATATGACAACCCCCAACCTTGCCTTCCAGTATGGTTTTTATTAGAGTATCATATCTTTTAGCGTGGCCGAAATATTTCACTTGCCTCCTCTTTATTTCTTTCATCAACCCTCTCTTCATTCCCAGTTTTTCTAGAACCTCCGCATTTGATTGTTTTTGTTTCCATTCAATACGACCTTGCTGTCTTGGCAGACAATAGTTTCTTACATTGTGCTTCAAAAGTGCAACTACAACCTATAGTGGTAGCGAACGTGACTGATAAGGCCAATTCGCGCTGTAAATGTTTGCCCACAGTGGATGCAAGTGAACACATGGTCATTTTCACCATTACGTACCGTTTTACGCCTCATACGCTCAGTGTGTGACCTATCTGCAATCATTTTCTCCTTTGCCTTTATTCCATTTCTGATATGTGCCCTCCATGCAACATGTTCAGCGAAGACTTGCTCCCAATGTGCATTATCAATGCCTGTATCAATCATGTCCCGCTTACACACATCTTTGTATCGTAGTAGAGGCGACCCTGAGATCCCCTACCCATCTGTAATTCACCACACACACAAAAGACGTCCTTTGGTATTCTGCCATCATCCATCCTCCTAACGTGTTCTATCCATCTAAGTCTACGAAGACTGAGCATGGAACACACAGTCACACAACCTGATCTTTCCAATACTTCAGTATTTGTGATTTTGTCCTGCCATTTAATACCAAGTAAGTATTCTTCGTTGACACCGCATATGAAAGTTGTTTAAACGTTTCTCTTGGTGTGAGTAATTTGACCAGGCTTCACTGCCATAAAGAAGAGTACTAAGGACAAAGGCTTGATAGACAAGTACTTTTGTTTTGGCAGTAAGCGTCCTATTTTCCCAGACTATTTTTGTTAACCTGTTCATTGTTGTTGCTGCCTTACCAATCCTGATGTTTATTTCCTGATCTAGGGATAATTTGCTATTTACCTCGATACAACCATTTTGTTTCTTTTTAGTAGTACCTGGTGCATTGATTTTACAGCCTGCGATTCATATTTTTCCTATCCCCAAGCACGCGTTGAAGCAGGCAGGCTGTGGCGGATCAGCACCAAATTGGCCTGGGACTGCCTAACTTGAGGCGGGCGTTAGCTGATCAGTGACACCTGTAGGTGTCTCCCATCGTCAGAGGCAACCAGTGGCGCCCCACATCTACGCCAATTGACAAGGACTTATAACCCGTTTCTGCTGCCTCTCGCGTTGATTCCGAAACCGGTTAAGACCAGGGATGGAATTATACCTCTACATAGCACAAAGCCTGGGCTAAATTATAGATACCATGTTTTGCCCATGCAGCTTGATCCCTCTCTCGGTCTGCCTAGTTCACTCCAGAGGAAAGGTACACCAATACATCTGCAACAAGACATGCTGCAGAAGCTGCCGGATCAGCAAAGCAATGCTCTAACTGTCCACCCCTCGGAGCTTCGATCCTAGACCAGCTGCCAACCAAGGCTTAGGGCCTGGTCTGCCCTTGTCTTTAGATTGCATTTCCTCGCACCAGGATAAGACTTGTACCCTCCCAGTTGCGCTTTTCCACCCCCGACGCCGTTGGCACAATGTGGGGTGTCGGGTTTGGTAAGCGCCGCCCAACATTCGGCGCTAACAGAAAGCAGGTAGCATCGTCTACTGCCATACTGTAGCTCAACCATATCTGACTAAGACCTGACACAAAATACGAGATGTTCGTCTGTATATTCACATCTTCAGGGCATCTATCGACTTTCTAGTTGCTTGTTCAATGTCCAGGCTTCCGCGCTGTACAGTATCTTTGAATTTACGTAGCGTTTGACAATTATCACTTTTAATGCGTTGTTAATTTCTCTAGATGTCAATACTGATTTCATGCCGTTGAAAACATTTTTGGCCATTCCTATTCTCTTTTTTGATTTCTATTTAAATTCTGCCATCATCTGTTATTATATGTCCAAGATAGGAGACACTTGTTACTTGTTCTAGTATCTCCAGGTTTACTGTGATATTCATTGATGATGATTCCTTTTTCACTGCTAATTATTATATTTTTTTGTTCTTTGGACGTTAATATCTAATCCACACTCTGCACTATGCCTGTTTACTTGTTCCACTTGGTCTTGTAACTCTTGCTCGCTTTCAGCTAGTAACACGGTATCGTCAGCATATCTAAGATTGTTTATGATTCTTCCATAGATGTTAAGTCCAGGCAGTTCAACTTGTTTAAAAATTCTGTATGTGTATAGGTTGAAGAGGCTTGGGCACAGTACACATCCCTGCCGTATTCCTCTTTTTATCTCTATAGGCGACGAATAGTTATTTCCGCTTATTTCCACATCTAATTAGACGCCACTTGTTCCCAGTACAAGTTACTAATAAGTCTGATGTCCTTTCCGTCTACTCCTATATCTTGAAGACGTATAATTAGTCGTTCATGTTGTACTCTATCAAAAGCTTTCTTGTAGTCTATGAAACAAACATATATACTTTTTTGAACTTCTATATATGTTTCAATTAACATCCTCAAACAGATAATTGCTTCTCTGGTGCCGCTGTTTTTGCGGAACCAAAATTGTTCTTAAGCTACTTCATCTATTTTAATTTGAATTCTTTCGTGTATGACCTTGAGTAATTCATTAAGCTAATAGTTCTGTAATCCTCACAATCATCAGCTCTTGGCTTCTTGGGTAGTGTGATGAAAATGGACGTGTTCTAATCCTTCGAGAAGTATCCAGTATTATATTATATTATATTATATTATATTATATTATATTATATTATATTATAATATATTATATTATATTATATTATATTATATTTATATTATATTATATTATATTATATTATATCATTACATAATTCTGTGATAGTATCAATGCCAAAGCTGGATAAGAATTTTATCATCTCTTTTGTTATCTTGTCAGGGCCTGCAGCCTTTCCTTCTTTCATCTTTTTAATAGCCTTCTCTATTTCAGCCTTTAATATGGTTGGTCCGTCTTGAGTATTATACAATGTTGGTCTATTGACCCTGCTGTCCCAGAATAAATCTTCTTTGCCAATGTTCTACATAACCAATGGCAGAATAAATCTACAACAATGGCCAGACTGCTAGAGCAGCAAATTAAAAGAGGGGTGGCCAAACAAGAACACTACGCAGGAAGCCAAAGAAGATTGATAAACCAACACAGAACTGGCGTCGTTAGCCGCTACACGCTGCGGGATTTGCTGAGGAGGGGATCCGAGCACTTACGGACTGAATGGTTCGATGTGCAATGAGGATGATCTGTCGACTAACTAACTAACTAACTAAATCTTCTGTACTCTGTCCGTTTTTTATTATGTCGCTATTATCAATTATAATTTCTCCATGTTTTCCTCTGATACAACAATTTCCTGTTATATTCTTCTTCTTCTTTGTAAATCTTTTTAGCCGTCTCCCTGGCGAAGGCGTTAACGACTTTCTCCGTAATTCCGTATATCCACGTGGGGTAATGCAGCTGCGCGAGATTCGGTAGCGGATCGCGTCGTGATGGTTACTTACTGGGGTATGTGAGCCGGTCGCTCAGAAAGCAATGGCAAACTACCAAGACATCAACAACAGCGATAAAATGCAGGTGTTGACAGCAATGTCCTGTAAATAGGATATGCGGGGGGAAAAAATCTTTTTTTAAATATATTTTCATGCAATTCTTTCGAGTTGTGTTTTATTTCTAGATCATCTATTTCTTTGCATTTTTTCTGCACCCACTCTTCTTTGGCAAGTCTGCACATGTGACGTATTTCTCTGTCAATTATTATATACTCTGGAGTGTACTTTGCTTTCTTTCTTTGAGTCATTTTGCTCAAGCGTTCATCGGTTATCCATAATTGCTTTTTTTCTTATTTATCTTCAATGGCAAGTTGGTATTTGCAATCTGTATACTGATGTTTACACATTCCCATTTTGTATTAATTTTATCCTCATGATTTTCACGTCTATATTGTTCCATACTTTCAACGATTAGCCTATCATATTAATTTCCTATTTCAACCTTATTTCAACCAGGTATAGCTAACTTATGTCTGCTTGTTTCAATGCCAATAAATCTATTTGAGGTGTCTTCGTTGTCCTTATTCCTGTGTTTTAAATTTTATTTGTAACTTTAAGACTACATGAACCATATATTACACACCCGCTTCACACGCCAGTGATCCAGAGTTCGAACCCGGGTCTAGTCCGGGGTATGCACTACTGACGAGCTCAAACGAGAGCGAAACTCGAGTCTGGTGCTTCCAATCTGAAGCGGACAAGGCCCAAGGTTTGCACCGGAATACGATCAGCGTTGCCAGTAGTGGGTCGTGCCCAATCTTCAAACACAGATTATAACAACAGGGAACGGGGATCCCACACCCGTCCTGTTACCAGTTATAGATATCACTCTTATCCTTGCGACCAGGTGGACTGTGAGCCTGACAGTCGGGCCCGTAGAAACATGTCTGTGATTACATAACCTAATTGATCGGAGTATGGGAAAGACAAAGATAGGAATCGATCCTGGCCATCAGCGTGAGAACCCAGGACGAAGTCTACTCATGCATTGTTTGCCGACCATGTCAACTTCTGAAGCTTTGTACTGGGGAAAAGGGGGGGGGGGGGGTGCTGGTTTGTAGAAAATCTAATTGCTTATCGATTTTATAAGAGCATTGTGTTGGCTTGTCGAAATCAAGTTGTGTTTTTCTTAAAAGTAAAAAAAATAAATATTCTTTCTGACCTAGGTCATTTTTATAGCGGATTGGACTTGAGAGCAGCGGACGCTTTAGTTTAACGGTTACGCAGAAATATCAACTGGAGAACCCTTTAGCGAGGCGCTGTAGTCATTTGGAGGTGACAGGTTCGAATTCAGGTTGATGATGATGGCGTAGGCGTTCATGGCTCTCCACAGATCTCGGTCTTTGATGTTCTGGATCAACTCTACTGACGATATTCCCCCAAGTCACCGTCTCAGTCCATCCAACATCATTTCTCTTGGTCGGTCTATGCTTCTCTTTCCCTTGATCTTTCCAGTTGTCCCGATGTTCTCCAATGCCTCTCTTCTCATCACATGACCAAAGAAAGCTGTTTGTCTCTTTCTTAATGTTGTATATAATGTTCTAATTTCATTGACCTCTTTCAGGCAGTCGTTGTTAGTTACTATGACGGTCCAAGGAATTGGTAACATTTGCCTCAGGAACCACATCTCTGTTGCTTCCAAGTTCGGTAACTATCTTTCCATTTTTGTGTTGTCTCTTGGGTCCACTAATGCCTACTTTTTCCTTCTACTTTTATGACGCCAAACAATCCGTGTGTGTTTATTGATTAATGTCGGTACCTATATCTTTCAACGTTGATGTTGTCTAGTGCGTCCTCTAATAATGTCCACTTCTTCCTTCTATTTCTGTGAGCGCCAATCAATACCTGGGTGTTTGTTTATAAAAGGTTTAACGGATAGGACGTTACTCTGAAATTACATTAGCACCGGTGGGGCAAAGGGTTCGACGCCAGCTCTTATCGATCGCTACGAGAGGGAAATACTTACAACCAATTCCGCCATACACAAAGACCTATACAAATGCTATGGTCATAACTCTTTAAATAGCGAACGAAAGAAGAAGTAGAAATAACTCTTTAAATGCCCACAGCAGGTTCTTGTTAAGGGACGTAATTCTTGTGTTTTTACGCATGGGATCGAGCAGCCGACAAGTAGCTATTGGTTAGGTTATCAAGTTTGCCACTGTAGGCAGAGGACTGTTGATTAAGTAGAGCTAAGAACAGACATCACTGCAATCAGGACATTCCCATATGCGCTCCGTCCCCTCGTGCAACAGCCAGCGCTCCCACCGCTATCTGATTGGAAGTTCTACTGGTCTTCTCTCTCAGTTTTGAAATTCTTCCAGAACCCATGCCTATTCCCTGCAGTATCATTCTTTCCACAAACGGGTTCTCAGTCTCTTCCCCCACCTTCTCCACCTGGTCCTATGGGCGCACGACCACCTCTCCCTTGTCCACAGATAAATTACCACCATGAGGTGCATTCCTTGCCAGCTTATCAGCCTGTTCACCCCCCCCCCCTCCCCACCCCCGCACTCCCACGTGGCCAGGGCAACAAATCCATACCATTCTCACAAGCTTAGTGAGCTGTTGATTAAACCCATGGCTAGAGTCACCGGCCGGTTTGCTCACTGCCCACAAGAGCAGGCCAACTTGGTCAAGGGATAAGAGCGATCGTTCTTAAACTTCCGGTGTGCTGATTCCCTTGGCTACCTCGTAACTAGTTCAACCCTTAGCCAGGTCAGTTGGACTAAATTGTTGACTTCTCGTCCTTGACTTGGGGACGTAAATTACAAGTACCTCTGAAGGGTTCGCCTGATGAGGAGGGACACTAGTAATAGGGAAAGCCATTAGAAAACACATTTTCAAAAGTTTTTTTTTTTTAAATCAGAATTGAAATATACCATTTCTTATTAATTTTGACATACTGATTCAAATATCATAATGCAATTTACCAATTGGCTCTGTTTTTTTTTTTTTTTATGATGAATTTGCATTACGGTAATACAAATAGTGTAATGCTTGTCTTATTCTCTGGGGTGAACAGTTAGTCTTTCTACTTTAGCATTATAAAATGCGTGGTTACAGACACAATTAATTGATATTTTAACATAAAATTATAGAAAAAAATAACATTATTTAAAGTTCACATATAATGTTTTTAAAAGGCCCATGGGACCCCATTCCGTCAATATTCAGTCGCTGTTCGAGCTCTCTTTGCTTGATTTCTGTAGTCACTTGATGGGGTGTCTCTTGTCGCAGTCCAAAAGTAATCAGCGTGCATTGAAGATCTCCAATTGCCTTGACATCTTGCCTCCACATCAGCAATGCCCTGGTAAAATCGTTCACCATGTTCATCGCCGACAGCTCCCCAATTTGAGGTAAAGAAATCAAGATGAGAATCCAGAAAATGAATATTCTTCTTCTGCTTCTGCGTTCATCCGGAGTTTTTTTTTCGGACGTGATTGCGTTGTGCCTGTTTACAGCAGAGCTGTGTTCTTGCGCCGTTAGGCCGACACATCCGACTTCTGCGGGCATTTGTTGACTGGGTTAACCTTCCCAGGAATGAATATTCAAAGACATGTTGCAGCCAAGAATCTTATACTTCAGAAGAAGATTCTCTACAATATCATTGTAATTATCAGATCTGTGGTTTCCAAGAAAATTGTCCACCACAGATTTAAATGCTAGCCATGCTGCTTTTTCCTTCCCACGCAATACTCAAAGAAATTTGTCATCATGAAGAAGTTTTCGACTTTACGGATCAACAAATACTCCCGCTCTTATGTTAACTTTATTCCGTCTTAGAAATTTTCTGATGGGTTATTTGAAAGCCTTATCTGTTTTATCTATTGCCTTGACAAAGTTTTTCATGAAAACCAGCCTGGTGTGCAGGTGTCGACAAGTGTGTTTCTCAATGTTCTTATTTCCAGGTTGCAATGACTGCCTGATCGGTCAATGTCTTCTGTTGTAATGGTCAATTCGTGCTCGGCTATCCCACTCACAGAGAAAGCAACAGTACTTGGTGTATCCACCCTGTAGGCCAAGCAAAAGAGCGACCACTTTTAAGTCACCGCAAAGTGGCTAATGATAGTGGTAGTTTATACTCTTCAAAATCTGCTTAATGCTTTCATTAAGTTTCTTTCATTTGAACTGCGTGACCAATTGGAATTGACGGTAACACATTACCAATATTCAACAAAACAGCATTAAGAAGCGTCTAGGATGAATCAATGAAAATCCTCCACTCTCCCGATTTGTAATTGATTTTGAGGGCTGCCATTAAACCAGAAATGTTGTGGCACGCAGAGATGTCGCCCTCTTTGAAAAAGAATGTAATAAGCGGCTTTTGGCGGTTCCTATACACAGACATTGTAATATCTTCTGCCAGGAGAATTATATATATTTAAACTGACCGTAATTAAATAAAATAGTAGCATATCTCTTGAAAAATCGAGCCAATCAATACTGTTAAATTTCAGCATACAAAAATTAGTTAAGATCAGATACTTTTGTATCCCGTACGTTTTAGTTGTTGACTAGTGAATCAATCCACTTCACTAGAAGTAGTAATACGTGTATGGACTTCGCTTCAGTTCAAAGCGAGCGAGCGAACGGACTGCCAAGAAGGAAAGCAATGGCAAACTACGATAACAGTCAAAGAAATTATAGAAAAGTTGAATTGAGTTGAGTTGAGCTAAAGATCCGACATCACAGCACTCAGGATATTCCCATACGCGCACCGTCCCCGCGTTCAACAGCCAGCGAAGAGTCACACTACTAATTGTTCCCACCGCTGTCTGATTGAAATTTCTCCTAGTCTTCCCTCTCAGTTTTGAGATTCTTCCAGAATCCCTGCCGATCCCCCAGAATCTCATTCTTTCCACATACAGGTTCTCAGTCTGCTCGCTCATCTTCTCCACCTGGTCCCACAGAAGTACGACCATCTCTCCCTTGTCCATAGGTAATCTATCATCTAAGAGATGCATTCCTTGCCAGCCTATCAGCCTGTTCATTCCCCGTACTCCTGCATGGCCAGGGCAAAAATACCCATACAGTTCTCACAATGTATGACCCCTGAAGCGAGGTGAGCAATTCCACAGGAAACATTCCTGTCTCCACCTGACTTGGCATACTCTTTGAGTCCGTTATCAATGCAATGTGTGTTACAGTGGTCTCCTTTAACCAACGGAATGCGGTTGAAACTGCTTCCACCTCTATTCTCATGCTGGAGTTTGTTGTCTCATATGTCAGATTCTTCTTTTTCAATAATTGTTCATTAATCTTCGCAATGAAACCCCAATCATCCGTAGTAAATCCATCAGCGTTCAACGACTGACCGTGCTAGTTAGATTATCATATTGCCTCCCCCACGCTTCGTGTAACTTTTCTGTTCACACCGATCTTCATTCCTTCAGTCAACCTTTTTGCTTCGCTATCTGTCGATTTATCTCTGTCTACCGCTTTAAACAGGACTGCAAGAGCTGTGGGGAAAAAAGGCTGGACAGAAAATCCACTGCGGGAGATCCTCCTCCTGGAACGTAAAGCATTCTTTGCCCACATTGTCGAAGAACATTTCGAGCCAAAACAGGCCTTACCAGCCATCTTAGAACCCACGTCTCCAAACTTTCAGCCTCACTGGATGAAATGAATGACCATCATCATTCTTGATGGACAAACACCATGATCCCTTTATGTATATGTGTTACTACCTGCCTGCCTAGCTATCTATCCTTAGACCCGTAGATCGATGTGTTTATCTGTTAATCAGCCTGAAAACCTTGGACAAATGTATTGGCAATTCATTGCACTACAAACCCGCTGCCATGTCTCCACCCCGTGCTATTGCAATGTTTGCCAAACCGCCACATGTCTTAAACATGTAACACCACAGCGCAGACCAGAATTAGCTTTAAAAACTATACATAGCCAAAACAGAACCAACGTGAGTGAGTACAAAATATTTTCTAATATTGTTTCATCAAGGGATACAACCCCTACAAGTTTCATTAACTGCGGATTCATTTGTTTTGTTAAAGGTGGTTTCTCATAGTTGTTGCTCTAACTTTAACGCTTCTATCATAGTTGCTACTTTAGTTTAAACGCTACTTTAATGTTAACACATCTCTCTTAGTGGCTATATTAACGTTCTGTCTTAGTTGCTACATAATGCGACAGGCTTTGTTGCTATACTAACCGCGTTTTTCTTAATCTTTACTTTAACATAATCCCTATTGTCTTAATCACCACTGTAATGCTTCTGTTATAGTGGTTACTTTAATGCTTCTGTCTCAGCTGCTATTTTAACGCTTCTATCTTAGTTTCAGCCGGGCTCCCTGGCCTACAGGTTAACGTCTTTCTCTGTAATTCCGTATATTCTCGTGAGTAACGTAACCTGCGCGAGAATCGGTAGCGGTTCTCGCTGCGTTGGTAACTTACGAGTATGTGAGCCGGTCGCTCAGAAAGCAATGGAAACTACTGAGCGTAATCTTGCCTAGTACGTCAACAGCAGCTGAAAAATGCTGAAGTTGACTGCAACGTCCTATAAGGGATATGCAAAAAAAAAAAAAAAAATCTTAGTTTCTGCGTTGGCTCTTCTGTCTTAATTAGTATTTTAACGATTCCGTTTTATTTGCTAGTTTTTCTTCAGCGGTACTTTCTTAGTTGCTACTTTAACGATTCTGTTTTAGTTGTACTTTAACACTTCTGTCTTTGTGGATACTTTAACGTAATCTCTCCCGTGTTAGCTGTTACACTCATGTCTTAGTCTCTACCTTAAAGTTTCTGCCGTAGTTAATACTGTAATGCTTGTCTTTATTGTTACTTCAACACTTCTAACTTAATTGGGGGGCTGAGTGGTCTCAATGTGTGGCGTCCGCCTCGAGTGCTGGAGGTCCCGGGTTCAACCTCCGGTGAGGACCAGGATTTTTTCACGTGGACTTCTAGTAATAAAATTTTCCCTGGTCTCTGGGTAGTGAGATCGGACGCCCGTGTGTGCTGTTGCGCGTGTAAAAAATCCCTTGGCAGTTGGAAATCGAAAATGAGTAGCCTAACGGCGCTGCCCGGGCAAAATTTCTAGTTAAAAATCTAGCCAAAGTATTTCAGGATCCTCGCCGGTGCTACGGAGTTTGTGCACTGAGCTGAGTTTCTCCGGACTCAGGCTTGAGTTAGGAGAAGAACGGAGCACTTATGGGTTACACCCGTGTGCCATGATGTTGATCCGTCGACTAAACTAAACTAAACTAAACTTCTGACTTAATTATTACTTTAACGCTTGCGCCTTAGTTTTGCTTTAACGCTTGTTTTTATTAACACTTTGCTGCTTCTGTCTTAAATATTACTTTAACGCTTGTCTCTTATCTGCTACTTTAACGCTTGCTTTTAATGATACTTTAACACATCTGTCTTAAATCGTACTTCTACACTCCTATCTTAGTTGCTACTTCAGACCGATGTCTTAGTTATTACTTTAACACCTACTGTCGCACTATATAATTATATGAATTCCCTAAAACCTGGCACTTGTAAGTTTAAAATAACCACTGCTTAGGAAAGAACGGTTACAATTAACGCCTGCCCGTTCATTTTGGAGTTAACAGTAACATGTGGATGGACCAGAAATCATTAAAACATATAATGTTTCAGCGGAAGCGTTTGCGAAGTTGATAAGATCTGCGCTGATCATGTCGTGAACACGATCGGACGAGGGTCTGATGTCTAGGCTCGTCGCCGGCTAAGTGAGGGAAAGATTGATCACCTATTCCTTTCTGCATTCAGGCCTACAGTATGTGTTGGCCCTATCATACACCAAAAACCTCAGGAAAACTTTAGCTCAATACAACCTTAGCTCAACATAACCTTAGCTCAACATAACCTATGCTCAACATAACCTAAGCTCAACATAACCTAAGCTCAACATACCCTTAGCTCAACATACCCTTAGCTCAAGATAACCTTAGCTCAACATAACCTATGCTCAACATACCCTTAGCTCAACATAACCTATGCTCAACATACCCTTAGCTCAACATAACCTATGCTCAACATACCCTTAGCTCAACATAACCTATGCTCAACATACCCTTAGCTCAACATACCCTTAGCTAAACATAACCTATGCTCAACATACCCTTAGCTCAAGATAACCTTAGCTCAACATACCCTTAGCTCAACATACCCTTAGCTAAACATAACCTATGCTCAACATACCCTTAGCTCAAGATAACCTTAGCTCAACATAACCTATAATCAACATAAACTTAGCTCAACATAACTTATGTCCAACATACACTTAGCTCAACATAACCTATGCTTAAAATATATTTAGCTCAACATAAACTTAGCTCAACATACCCTTAGCTCAACATACCCTTAGCTCAACATAACTTATGCTCAACATAACCTTAGCTCAACATACCCTTAGCTCAAAATACCTAGTGTTAAATATAACCGTAGCTGAACATTCCCTGAGCTTAACATACATTGTGCTCAACATACCGTTAGCTGAACGAACCCATTAGCTCAACATAACCTGTGTACAACGTATTATGTGCCCAACATACTCTATAACAATCATACTATATGATCTGCATACTTTATGACTAACATACCGTTTGCCCAACATACTCTATACTATAACAATCATACTATATGATCTGCATACTTTATGACTAACATACCGTTTGCCCAACATACTCTATACTATAACAATCATACTATATGATCTGCATACTTTATGACTAACATACCGTTTGCCCAACATACTCTATACTATAACAATCATACTATATGATCTGCATACTTTATGACTAACATACCATTTGCCCAACATACTCTATACTATAACAATAATACTATATGATCTGCATACTGTATGACTAACATACCGTTTGCCCAACATACTCTATACTCTAACAATCATACTATGTGACCTGCATACTTTATGACTAACATACCGTTTCCCCAACATACTCTATACTATAACAATCATACTATATGATCTGCATACTTTATGACTAACATACCGTTTGCCCAACATACTCTATACTATAACAATCATACGATGTGAGTTGCATACTTTATGACTAACATACCGTTTGCCCAACATACTCTATACTATAACAATCATACTATATGATCTGCATACTGTATGACTAACATACCGTTTGCCCAACATACTCTATACTATAACAATCATACTATATGATCTGCATACTTTATGACTAACATACCGTTTGCCCAACATACTCTATACTATAACAATCATACGATGTGAGCTGCATACTTTATGACTAACATACCGTTTGCCCAACATACTCTATACTATAACAATCATACTATATGATCTGCATACTTTATGACTAACATACCGTTTGCCCAACATACTCTATACTATAACAATCATACGATGTGAGCTGCATACTTTATGACTAACATATCGTTTGCCCAACATACTCTATACTATAACAATAATACTATATGATCTGCATACTGTATGACTAACATACCGTTTGCCCAACATACTCTATACTATAACAATCATACTATGTGACCTGCATACTTTATGACTAACATACCGTTTCCCCAACATACTCTATACTCTAACAATCATACTATATGATCTGCATACTTTATGACTAACATACCGTTTGCCCAACATACTCTATACTATAACAATCATACTATATGATCTGCATACTTTATGACTAACATACCGTTTGCCCAACATACTCTATACTATAACAATCATACGATGTGAGCTGCATACTTTATGACTAACATACCGTTTGCCCAACATACTCTATACTATAACAATCATACTATATGATCTGCATACTTTATGACTAACATACCGTTTGCCCAACATACTCTATACCAAATACACTATAGGAACAACATACTTTTTCTAGCTCGCTGTTGTACCTCTTTCTACCTCTCATCTGAGCATTGAAAGGCCTTGTTTGTTGTGAATTTCTGGTCCGCTGCTTCTGCCATCCTTGCAGGCTTGTCTAATGCATACCTTTCATTTATGTTCATCGCCTATTGTTTTGTATAACATATTCCCCAGACTGTCTGTGATGCAGCCAGCATCCCATGGGGATTGTCACCTCCTGTCAATACCTTGTCTTCATGTACATCTCATGAATTGTGCTCTGTGGACATAATTTATGTTTGGCATTTGTCTGAATTTCAGTGCTTGTCTGCACATTTTGTCGTATTTCTTAACATCAAATATGTAGTACATATTTGTGTTCTTTGAAATTATTTCCTCTTTCTCGCGTTGTGTAGTTGCAAGTGACCTCCAAACGTACTTTGTTTGTTGTACCTTTTAGCTAGGATTGAGCTGAGTTGCGTTGAGCTGAGCTGGGTTAAGAACCAACATCACGGCACTCTGAATATTTCCATATGTGCAGCGTCCTCATCTTCAACAACCAGCAAAGAGTCCCAATAGTAATGGAACATGTAGCAGTCTGATTATGAGTCCGTCTGGCCTTTCCTCAGAGTTCTGAATGTCGGCCAGATCCTCTGATCACTCCCTGCAGCACCTACTGATGATCTATCTGTTCTTCTGCACTATACACACTGACTTCCGGTCCCCAATATGGCCGATAGGCATTTGAATGGTTAAGGCCTCTGGAGTGTTTATGCTTGTGCTACGGTTTACATTTGCATTTTCCTCATGTCGGACTGGTAGTGTATGGTTTCTTCGCCCTGCTACTGAGTTGAATGCGTGGCGCGACACTGTGAGCTGTGAATTTCGTGTGGAATGTTTTAACACCTGTCCGCCGTTGTTTGTAGCGTGAATTGTGTTTTCGGAATGGTGGCGGCCTGGAGCTGAACTGACTGGATTGCCTTGTGCAATAATATATGGCTGCTGATTGTCTAGTGACTGCCGCTTCCATCGACGATGAACTGTATTTTTCGTGAAGAACTTTTGTGTTGGCATTCTGGCAGCGGTATTTATGTATAGTATACCTGTGCGGGCTGTTGTTTTGTCGAGACTCCTGTCTGTTCCACTTCTCACATGGAGCAGTGAGGAGCATTTTGTGTGATTTTCACTGGCGCGGGAACGGAGTATAATGGGGACGACCCGTTGCCGTGAAGTTGGAACCGCGACTAATGACTATACACACTAACCAAAAAGGCCCCGACCATGTCTGCCTTATCATGCACAAATACCCCACTGGGCGGTGCAGACCCAGCCAATCTGTCCGCCTGCTCGTCTCCCACGACACCAGCATGTCCTCGGGGAAAATAGCCAACCGATGCTGTCTATTTTTGGTTGTTCTCCGCTCCGTGGCGAAGGTGTTACGATCTGCTAATTATACTTTTACCACAAGAAGACTGGTAGGCGTGAGAGAGAGTAGTAGCTAGACCAGTGGTTATCAACATCTTTTGGCCCATGCACCCTTTCACCATATGTTCAGAATGTCACCCCCACCCCTTTCGTATTTCCTCCCTATAAATTCCCCCCCCCCCCCGCGCCCCTATACAGTATACGTAAAAATGGAAGCTAAATTTAATAACATATACTAGAACAAATCTACATTGGAAATATTGACTCACTTAAAGGAAAAAGCCCAACAGATGGGGCTGGTTATCAACCAAGATAAGACAGAATATATGGTAATTTCAAGAGACGGAATGGCTAAAAACTCTGGTCACATACAAATAGATAATATGACCATTAAAAGAACGGAAACATACAAATACCTGGGTACAATCTTCAACTGCTCCAACATCATAAGGGAAGAAATACAAACTAGAATCAACTCTGGAAATAAGATATACTATGCACTACAACATCTACTAAAATCAAAGGCGCTGTCTCGTAACACCAAAATCACAATATACAAAACACTGATCAGACCAATTGTGCTGTATGGCTCTGAAACCTGGAGTACAACGAAAGGAGACGAAGCCTTGTAACAAACCTTTGAGAACAAAATTTTAAGACGCATCTTTGGACCCATTAGGGATACACAAAGTGGAGAGTGGAAAAGAAGAAGTAACAAAGACATTTATGATCTGTTTAAGTCCCCGCTAATCACTGGTATCATGAAGGCTAATAGACTACAATGGCTGGGGCATATAGAAAGAATGGAAGATAATAGGGAAACAAAACTCGCTTACACTCAGGAAATAAATGACCGTAGACCCCAAGGTAGACCAAGAAGACGGTGGAGAGATAATACATGTACAGACCTACAAGCACTTGGAATCAACGACTGGCAAGAGAAGGTCCAACAGAGAGACGAATGGAGACGGATTGTATTTGCAGCAAAGAACCTCAATGGCTCGGAAAGCTGAAGAAGAAGAAGAAGAACAAGAAGAAGAAGAAGAAGAAGAAGAAGAAGAAGAAGAAGAAGAAGAAGAAGAAGAAGAAGAAGAAGAAGAAGAAGAAGAAGAAGAAGAAGAAGAAGAAATCTAGACATTTAGACCGGGACTTTTTCACGTGTGCTTCTAGTAACAAAATGTCCCCTGGTCTCTGGTTAGTGAGATCGGACGCCATCGTGTATTGATGCGCACGTAAAAAAATTTCTTGGCAGTTTGAAATCGAAAAAAAAAGTAGCCTAATGGCGCTGCCCAAGCAAAATTTCGAGTTAAAAATCTACCTAACGTATTTCAGGATCCTCGCCGGTGCTACGGAGTTCGTGCACTGAGCTCAGATTCTCCGGACTCAGGCTTGAGTTAGGAGTAGAACGGAGTATTTATGGGTTACACCCGTGTGCCGTGATGTTGATCCGTCGACTAAACTAAAGCAATAATATACTAAACTAGACGTCTGCACAAAATTGATTTGCGGGTCTACTTGCGTTATAAAAAGAATTTCAGAAAGGCGAGAAGTACAGAACCGTAAAGTATGAAGGGAAAAACAATATCAAGTAATCGATACGTGTATTAACGCGATCTTAAACCCCCACCCCCCTCCCTCGGAAACCCTAAATTATACCCCCTCCCCCGGGGAGGGGAGGGGAATCCCCACTGGTTGAGAACCACTGAGCTAGACGCTCGCCTGCCTTTCCCGTGGTCTTGGGTTCGATCTCCATCGGGGCCGATTCCCATATTTTTAATAATTGAAGTGAGCGCCCAGTTTGACCCAGCCTTAAATGGGTGCCAGGAAATGTCTTGGGAAGTCAAGTCAGTCACATTATACCGACCACATCAGCTACCGAGTTGCCAATTGTTCTAACATATAAAGCGTTTAGCTGCTAGAACAAATCATTATTCATTATTCGGCGCCTCCGAACGGGACACAATCGATTACGCAACCGCATGTACATAAAATTCAAGACTGGCGAATCAGCCATGTGAACATGGGAATTGATACTGCAGACAGCAGATCACATACTCCAAGACTGCCTCGAATACGAAATATCTAGGCAAACTTCTGGCCAAGAGAAACAATAGTGAAAGATAAACTCTATGAACCAATGAGTGGACTAAAGAAAGTAAAGTTTATACAAGAGACAAAATTTCAGATACAAACAATAAATTTCAAGCTCGCGAAAGAAGAAGGGGATAAATGGGTCTCGCGCCATATACCCATGTGAGATGTGTGTTTGGCTGGGTGGTTGGGAGTGTGTGGGTTGGTGATGGAGGATATGTGGGTGGGTGAGTGTGTGTGTGTGTGTGTGTGTGTGTGTGTGTGTGTGTGTGAATGTGTGTGTGATGTGGGGGGGGGGGGGGTTATGGGATAGGTGGGGAGATGTATGTAGGTGGAGGATGTGTGTGAAGGCATATATAGGGGGCCTGGGGTGTGTGTGGATGGTGAATATGTGTGTGTGTGTGGTAGGTGGGGGTGTGTGGGTGGGTGGGGGGGGGTGGGTGGGGGATGTGTCTTATAACATGGTAACATGCATTGTTTATGTTTACAATATTCATTTACAATGTTTCCTGCCCCCTCCCCCCCCCCTATGTGAATGTATCATGCACTACTGATGAAAGATGAGTGATTGGAAGGGCCGAATGTAAGACGGGCCTGCGTACCCAATTTGTGACCCTTTGAAAATAAAGTTAAATCACATCAAATACCAATTGTGTCGTAAAGGCGTGTAGATGGACCATTTGCTTACTTACAATCACATTATAGGCAGGATTCGTATCTGGATCACTGTCGTGTTAGCATTCTAGCAGCGGCCTTATGCATGTATGCCTGTTTGGGTTATCGGGACTGCTGGCTGTTCCACTTTTCACATGGGGCAGTGAGGAGCTTGTTGTGTGATATTCACTGGCACAGGAACGGAGCATTATAAGGTGACCCTTTACCGTGAAGTTGGGACCGCGACTAACGACTAACCAAAGTAAGTTCTCACGTGTTTGATAATACTCTAGTATCTATCTCTAATCATATGGCAATGAATCATGGAGCATGAACAAACAATTAGACAACACAGATGTAGTTTCTGAGACTAATGATGCCAATACCTTGAACTGCCGGAATAATCAACAACAATTGCCTGAAAGACGCTAATGAAACTTGAACATTATATACACATATAAAAAGGAGACAAACGGTGTTCCTTGCTTAAGTGGTGAGAAGAGGTATATTGTAAAACACGGTGACAACTGGCACGATCTGCCATACAACAGACAGGGGTAGACCGGATGAAATGATGCTGGGCGATCTGAGATAGTGGCATGGAGGATTATTATCAGCAGAATGATCCAGAAGACCAGGATCGAGATCTGTGGAGATGCATGCTCGCCTACGCCAGTTGGCGGGGCATATTATTATGATTATAAAGAAGTTAATTTGATTTCGCGTTCTGTCTCTATAACTTTCCCATGTGTAAAAGTGCCTCTATTACTATGAGCAGAATGTATTACATACAACCGGTTGGTTTCCCCAACACAACTGTACAAGCTGGTCTATCCATTAATGACGGCGTTACATCAAGCAGATTAAGATAGAAAGCATTGGTGAATTAATGGATCTTAACATGGGGACGAAAATAGAACAGATGGAGAAGATGAAACTCTTAACAACTTATGGAAATGTGGGGAAATAACAAGTAGGAGGCTAGGGTGATTAACAAGAAGATGGGAGGACAATACTGCGCTGATTCTGAGGGCGCTTGCTGTTAAACACATAATGGTGATCGATGGTGATGATGATGAAGGGAAAGAAATATAGGCTGGTTCTTGTAGGCTAGCAGGAATTGTCAAGAGACAGTTTAACCCATACATTACGAGAAAATGTGTCCACGTTTGCTGGGAACAAATATAGGCTAGTTTTTGTAGCAGACGAGATTGTAGGCGTGTGCGGGGTGCCAAGAGAAAGTTTAACACATACATGACGAGAGAAGTTGTCCGTGTTTGCTGGAACAAATATAGGTTAGTTCGTGCAGCAGACGTGATTGTAGGCTTGTGTGGGATGCCAAGAGAAAGTTTAACCCATACATGACGAGCGAAGTTGTCCATGTTTGCTGAGGATATTGTAGGCTTGTGTGGGATGCCAAGAGAAAGTTTAACCCATACATGACGAGCGAAGTTGTCCATGTTTGCTGAGGATATTGTAGGCTTGTGTGGGATGCCAAGAGAAAGTTTAACCCATACATGAGGAGCGAAGTTGTCCATGTTTGCTGAGGGTATTGTAGGCTTATGCGTATTAGCAAGAGAACATTTAATTCATACATGACACCGGGGCATAACTATGTTTTGTTAGTTTATTTCTTATCCTTTATATGATATTGCATTCAACCCCAGTATTTTTAACAGTTTGTGGTTTACTAGAGCAGTAGCATGTCATTATTTTCTGAACTGCCGACGTCTCTTACCCACGAAATCAACGAAAAGCGGGATGCTTCCAAATTCTCCGCGGCCGATTTTGATCCCTCAACTCGATATATCGGGGAATTATGAAACCGCGTTTCAATATCCCATTGATTGGGACAAAGATAGGCTAGTTCTTAGCAGACAAGATTGTAGGCTTCCGGGAGTTGGTAAGAGAAGGTTTAACTCATACATAAGCCAGAGCTTGTCCAAGTTTGATGGAAAGCAAATAGGTTAGTTCTTTGCAACAGCCCGGGGTTTGTGGCAAGGGGTTTCACAATTCCCCGACATATTGAATAGAGAGTTCGAAATCAGTTTCGGGCGGTTTGGAAGTAGATCTCTTTGCGTTGATTTCGATGGTGCATGGCGTGGGCTTTTCAGAAAGCAATGGCAAATTCATCATCATCAAGTGCCGTGCCGGCTGGCGTAGGCGTTCATGGCTCTCCACAGATCTCGGTCTTTGGTTTTCTGGATCAACTCTGCTGCTGATATTCCTCCATGCCACCGTCTCAATCCATCCAGCATCACTTCTCTTGGTCTACCTCTGCCTCTCTTCCCCTCGATCTTTCCAGTTGTTACGATGTTCTCCAATGCTTCTCTTCTCATCACATGACCGAAGAAAGCTGTTTGTCTCTGTCTTATTGTTGTATATAATGTTCTAGTTTCATTAGCCTGTTTCAGGCAGTCGTCATTAGTTACTCTGGCAGTCCAAGGAATTCGCAACATTCGTCTCAGGAACCACATCGCTGTTGCTTCTAATTTCTTCTTAATTTGTTCATTTACATTCCGAGATTCACTGCCATACAGCAAAACTGGTTCTACATAGCATTTCAGCACTCTCTTTCTTACATTCAGTGATAGTGACTTATTACATAAGATACTCTTCATTTTCTGAAATGCGGCTTTTGCCTGCCCTATTCTGCTCCTAATCTCTGTTGTACATCTTCCATCTGATGTTATAAATGCCCCTAGGTATCTAAAATTATCAACTTGGTTAAGGATTTTCCCTTCTATTTCTATGTCACATTTTGGTGTCACCATTTTCTTTGATATTACCATTGTTACTGTTTTCTTAATATTCAAGGAGAGTCCTTTCCTTGCACTCTCTGTTACTACAACGTCTAATAATTGTTGTAGGTCTGTTGAATTATCCGCCACCAATACTGTGTCATCTGCATAGCGTATATTATTTATATTATAACCTCCAACTAGTATTCCTGGCATCTCTTTGATCTCTCTCATTATTACTTCGCTATACAGGGAGAACAGATCTGGTGACAAGACACACCCCTGTCGTACTCCTAGTTTTATCTGTTCGTAACTACCCTCTTTATTTCCCATTTTAATTGCTGCTACTTGGTTCCAGTAAACAATCTTTATTATTCTTAAATCTTTTCCATCAATGTTGATATCTTCCAACATTTTAATCAGTTCATCATGTTTTACTTTATCAAATGCCTTAGTATAATCTATGAAGCACAAATATATGTCTCTCTGTTTCTCTATTGATCTTTCTATTAGTGTCCGTAATGTATAAATTGCATTGTTTGTGCCCTTTCCTTCCACAAAACCATACTGTTCTTCACTAATTTCCATTTTTATTTTCTTTCTGGTTCTTCTCATTATGATTCTGAGTAGAAGCTTAGTGATATGGTTTATAAGGTTAATTGTACGAAAATCTTCACAATCAATTGCTCCTGGTCTTTTTGGTATAGCTATAAATACAGATTTCAGCATATCACTGGGTAAATATCCACTGCTGTAAATATCATTCAACATTTTGGTTAATATATCTACTCCAAATTCTCCCAATACTTCTAATTCTTCTATTGTGATTTCATCTGGCCCAGCTGTTTTTCCTTTCTTCATACGTTTCATAGCGTCAGCGACTTCTTCTTTCAGAATAGGTGGACCTTCTAAGTTACTATCTTCTGTTAATTCTTCCCTTTCTCCTACATATAATTCTCTTATATACTCATTCCACCTCTTCATTATAGCATCTTCCTCTAATATTATCTTTCCTGTTTTTGATTTCAAACACCCCGTATTTATTCTTATTTTTCTTCCTGTAAGCTCACTGATTTGTCTGTGCATATTTTTTGTATCTTTAATGGAATTTAATTCAATTTTTTTGCATTGCTCGTTTAACCAACTTTCTTTAGCCTTCCCACATTTATCTTTTATTTCTTTATTTATCTTAGCGTATTCTTGTTTGTCATTTTTACTCTGTTTTCTTTTGTCCATCAATTTTAAGATATCTTCATTCATCCATTTTTTCTTAGCTATTTTGCCTCTCTCCGGTAATACTTCTTTGCTAGTTTGATGAATGGAGTCCCTTAACATTTCCCATTGTTCATCTATACTCTGTATTTTAGTTATTGCATTGTACCTATTTTTCACAGTCACTCTGTATTGTTCTTGCATTTCTTTATCTATTTTCAGAACCTCTTTATTAAGTCTCATGTTCTTAACCATTTTTTTCCCTCTCTTTAATCTTACTTTTATTTGTCCACATAGTGGTACATGATTACTATTACAGTCAGCACCAGGCATTGTCTTTACATTAATTAAAGCATTTCTAAATCTTTTATTAATTAGTATGTAGTCAATTTGGTTGCGTATTTTCTTATCAGGGCTTATCCATGTGTACAGTCGTCTTTTATGGTGCTTAAACCATGTGTTTCCAATTATCATATCATTGATATTTGCCCATTCTATTAGCTTTTCCCCTCTTTCATTTCTTGTACCTAAACCATAATTCCCCACTACATCCTCCATTTTTCCCTTTCCTATTTTTGCATTAAAATCACCAAGTATTATCTTTATTTCTTGTGATCCAATTTGAGCCATCGCCATTTCTATTTCGTCGTAAAAGTGTTGTATTTCTTCCTCACTACTGCTTGCTGTTGGTGCATATACTTGTATAATATTTATGTCTATTGGTTTGCCTTTGATTTTTACCATAATAACTCTATCTGAAATACACCAGTATCCATTAATTGACTTGGCTGTTTTTTCGTCTAATATTATTCCTACACCTTTTTCATGTGTATCCACTCCAGAATAAATTATTGTGTGATTGTCAGCTATAATTTTGCCCGATCCCTTCCATCTCATCTCACTAATGCCTAGTATATTCATTTTCATGCTATCCATCTCTCTTAGAACATTGGTCAACTTTCCTAGCTCATTTAATGTCCTAACATTTCATGTTCCTACTCTAAATTTATTTATTTTATTTATGATTTTGCCATCAGTAGCTGGATGACGGTCTGGTGTCACCTGTGGCTCATGACTGTCCCTACCGGACGAGGATGCCCTAAGACAGCCATTAACGTCCTTCACTAACTTTGATATATGTTTTGCCATGAAGTCTTGGGAAAATAATGTGGTGGTTTTCCCTTGCCTTCCACATTCACATGGTAGTCTTTTACCTCTGCCTTTGACAGCCATTTCCGACTGTAAGGACAAGTGAGTGCCCTGCTCTGCTCAGCTGCAGAGTTGTCCACTTATTCCGGTGGATACTCAGTCCCCAGAGCTGTGTTAGCCACACCGTGGTGTGTTTCCATCCTCTACCACGGGGAGGTGCAGTTGGCATTTTCCCTTCATAAAGTTGTGGTCTATGACCAAAACTCTCCAGTACTTTTAGAGGAAAAATTACTGCATGAAATATTGTAAATTAAATCACAAACAGCCAACAAATTCTGCGGTAGAGTGTAAAGGATTTACAACTAACTTAAATTGTTTGGCAGTAGAGAATGTACACCGGTCAGCTGGACTAAAATGTTGACTTCTCGTCCTTGACTTGGGGACGTAAATTACAAGTATCTCAGGAGTCGGAGTGGGATCACCTCATGGCGAGGGACACTGGCAATAGGGAAAGCTAATCCACACGCAAAAATCAGTCCAGTGCACTAGAAGTATTCGCAGGCGTATGGACTACGTGAGAGTTCAAAGAGAACCAACAAAACACAAAAACAAAAGTTCCTAACTAAAATCTGTGTCATTGTCAGCCAACTGAAGTCGCCTCATTATCAGCCGTCATTTCTGTTTTCACTCGCTTTCAACTTGAGCCTGGTCGACACACGTGCTACTACTATTGGTAGTTCCTAGCACCAATGAGTGCACTGGACTGATTATTGCGCGTGGCCTAGCTTTCACCATTACCGGTATCTCTCGCCATCAGTCAAACACACTCCGACTTCAGACGTACTTGTAATTTACGTCTCCAAGTCAAGGAGCAGAGAAACGAAATTCCTACCGAGGACACCGAAGAAAGTTTAAGCTCAAGCGGTTAAACTTTTCCGCATCGACGACGTCCGTTAGCCATAACTGATGACGTTCAATACATGTGTGTGTTTGTGTCATAAAACTAGCTGTTATAATACTTAAATGCTCGGGCGGCACTCGACAATCCGCCATTTTTAACGGTCTTAAATCGTTGAACATGTCTACAACATGTACAACATTGTCGCGAATCTGAAAATAACTACTGCTTTTATTAGATATGTTAACTGATTAGGTGTCATCGCATAATTAATCATCTCAAGCGACTTCCTGTATCTGCCATGAGTTTATATACAGTAGTTTTCCCTTTGCAAACATCTTTAATTTGATATGGAATACAACATGTCCGATACCATATTAACAAAGTTTAAGTCATAACTGTGACACACCCCTACTTCCCATTTTCCGACATCCATTTTTGTCAGGTACAAATCTACTTTTTGCTTGGCAGTGAATCTTCTAACTTAAACATCTGAGTTGTGATGGGAGGAAAAATAAATTGTTTAAAATGTCAGTTTAAATACACGTTTAAAACTCTAATCTATGAATTGGCGATCTGGTAAGAAATAGATCAAAGACTAGAGAATAATATATTTTATTTAGTTATTGTACTCGCTAATACATATGCATAATGCGGTCTAGTTATTTGTATCTGCTTGTTTGCTCTTAATATATAAATTATCCCGTTTCCCTGGAAATTTCTCTTTGCTGTGTAATACGAGTTTTTAATTAACTGAGTATCGATCTTAAATGTGAGTGTTCATACAGAACTGGGGAAGCCGTCATTCGCCCTGTCAATATTTTATTATGCTCTCTCTCTCTCTCTCTCTCTCTCTCTCTCTCTCTCTCTCTCTCTCTCTCTCTCTCTCTCTTTCTCTCTCTTTCTCTGTAGCTACTTTGTGTTGCTCTCTTACTATCTCCCCTTCTCTCTCTCTCTCTCTCTCTCTCTCTCTCTTCTCTCTATCATCTTGTCTCTGTTTTCCTGTCTTCGACTCTTTGTCTCTGTATAATTTTTCTCTGTCTTTCTCTTTGTTATCTTTTTTCTTTTCCCCATTGTCTTTTTTCTCTGTGTGTCTTTTTTCTCTTTCTCTATCCGCCTGCCCCTCTCTCTCTCTCTCTCTCTCTCTCTCTCTCTCTCACACACACACACACACACACACACTCTCTCTCTCTCTCTCTCTCTCTCTCTGGTACACACTCTGTCTGTCTGTCTGCTTTTCAGTATGTCTGTCTTTGTCCCTCTCTACGCCTTCCTCTCTTCCTCTGTCTCTCCTTTCCTCTTGGCGCCCCTCTTCTTCTTTCGTTCACTTGAAATTTGTCTACATCAGCAATGTTGTATCTTGTATGAATTTCACTGTCTTTTTTTAGTTCACACGGTGGTACACAGAGTTTATCGTCCTCTGTTGTTTCTCTAGGCCGCAAGGTTTGCCTAGATATGTTGTATTCTGGGCATTCTTGGAGTATGTGATTTGTTGTCCGCGGCGCCAATCCACATGTGCATATGGCTGATTCGTAAATCTTGAATTTTGTACACATATGGTTGCGTAATGTATTGTGCCCTGTTCTGAATAATTATTTGTTCTGGTCTGTCCATAAAGTGCTAATCGTCTTGAGCTGGTGTTGGTGGTTTTCTGACTGATTTGATCATTCTTTCCTTTTGGTGGTATGTAACAGGTCCATGAGGTTGTTCTTCTATTGCTACTTCTTTAGTTAGTTGATCAGCTCTATCGTTTTCGGGTTTCTTTTTGTTTTGTTTTTTAATTGATAACACTTTAATCTGTTGGTTATTTCTTGGGTTCTTCAACGTTCTTCAACAGCTCTTCATTTTCAATGCATTGCGCTCCTCGCGTCTGCGGTGAGCCTCTTTAACCTTCTGTCTACGAGCCTCAGCCTCACCACTCTCAATTTTAGATTTGGACCTCTCAGCCATTCTCTTGTGGATTAACTCCATCAGTACACGCTTGTTCTTGAATCCATTACCTTTGCACTGCTTGGCCGGTGGCTCGTCAGTCTTTTTAACCTCCCTGTACCTTCTCAAC